>JAJIBD010010585.1:0-37799 GCA_021461705.1 Cryptotis parvus
TGTGAGTTAATCAATGTCCGTCCATCATGTTGATTACCTATAAATATAATTTTTAAAACCAATGATAAAATTCTGTTATTTGCAGTGAATTCTAACTGGCAAGAGCAAATGTTTAAAAGCTTCATCTTGTCTTTGGTATATGAATATCTTCTTACATACATTTTTTTTCAGTATTGGGGGTTGAACTCAGGGTCTCACTCATGAAAGGCAATTGCTCTGTCATTGACTCAGTTATATTATCTTATGTCTCATTGTTGTTAGTCATTTTTAGCAGGAGGAGAAATGAAACACTGACAAAATACATGGTTTCAAAGCACCAAATTAAACATGAATTGTGGGCTAAATGGTGATTGTAACCAATAAAAAATGATTTTGTTTAATAACATAGAGGCAATGACTTCAGTCTCATTCTCAGTAATTCATTGTCATTCACTGTCACTGTCTTCCCGTTGTTCATTGATTTGCTCGAGCAGGCACCAGTAACATCTCCATTTGTCCTGTCGCGAAGCAAGAGTAGCCCAAGGGGATCTGCTTGCTCCAGGGACAGGAAGAGCCTCAAACCATTCTTTAGGTCATGGAATTGAGGTCCATAGTTGTTACTAGTTTTTGGCATAACAAATAAAACATGGGTAGCTTGCCAGGCTCTGCCATGTAGGTGGTTTACTTTAAGTAGAAGGCCCTCATCTTGAGCATTTACTGATGAAACTTAAAGGGGAAAGATCAGGTTTTCTTTTGAATGGAGACTGAGGAACTATGGAGTGTGGATGTTGAGAATGACTGATCGCATCATGTGTGGGTTGCTCTGGCTTCTTGTTAGGCTTACTGGGATGACGGATATCAGTTAGTACCTGCCTAGAACTGTATACAGTGTAGAAATGTGAAAGATTCTGGGAAGGACATTATCCTAAAATCAGCATTATTTAAGAATGTAGCATGGCCTCAAAGCAGCCACTGACGGAGCTATGGGTCTGGTGTGGGTCTCTCTTCCAGGGTAGCTGGCATGGAGGTGGAGGAAAGGGCGGGCCCAACTCTCCGCTCCAAGTCTGACCAACGTGTTCCCTCCCGCACGTGTAGTGAACCCTTGGAGCAATGTTGGACTTCGGTCAGGGGCTGGCGGAGCCCCTTACTGGGAGGTCAGCTCCTTGGGTTACTTCCATTAGTGTTGTCATTGTTATTAGTGACAACATAAAGTAGCAAAATATATAAATAACAGACATATTAAGGTATAACTTTGTTATGTCTTGACATTAGAAACAAATACTATGCAGACTTTTGGAGAAAACTATAGCAATTTTTCTAAAATATTAATTTTTAAAATTTTATTGTCAAAAATGTATGCATGCACACACACCACATTCAGTAGTTTGTTTTTTTTAGAATAAAAATAAATATGTATCCTTTGAGGACTTTAATTCGTGTACTTATATTTGGTAATTCATTGAAGTGTAACTAGCACAGGCACATTAGCTAATGTATAAGAAATCCGTGTGCTCAGTTTTCCTCAGTCCTTTTAATATGTATCAAGTTTTAATGACCCAAGAGGAAATGAAGACTTTGGTTGCTTTCAGTATTGAAATCATGGTACAGCGTTTCAGCTTTGGTCATTCTAATTTTCACATAATTTTTATAATCACTTGTATCACTTTCCATTGTTCATTGATTTGCTAGAGTGGGCACCAGTAACATCTCCATACATCCTGTCACAGGCAAGTGTAGCCTAAGGGCATCTGCTCCCTCCAGGAATATGAAGAGCCTCAAACCATTCCTTCAGGTCATCGGAATGACGTCTGTTGGGGATGCCGCTGGGGTCCCCGAAAGGATCAGGACAGAAGTTCTCTTCTATCTCCGAGGCCGCCGGGGAATGGATGAAAACTTCCCGAGTCTGGTGCAGTTCGAAAAGGCTTTCCAATAGTACAAAAGATCTACCACCGCAATCCAATATAATGAAAGAACTCTAGCTCTGATCAGAGCTTAGACTATACAAGAGAGCCTAAGTCTCCACCAAAGAGAGAGGATCTCACCCGAGAGGAGTCCTATCCAAAAGAAGGGAAAAAAAGGCAAAGGGGCCTCAAGTCAGTCCCCTTATATACACTAAAGTAATACTGTTTGTGACAGGGAGGGTCCTGTCAACAAAGAACCCTAAACAGATTGCAGAAGGCCGGTGCCACACCCTATTACAGGTATAAACAAAGATTATGCCAAGGACTAATCCTTTCTACCGAGATTATCTCTTATGTAAAACTGAACAGAGAGAGAGAGGGGCTGGTATAAAGTAATATATCTTAATTTCATGGGCTTCATGTAACCTAGATGGTACCCACAAGGTCCTTATTTATTATCTGCACCAGGGTGATTCTGAGTATCTTGTTCTCCGTATACTGAAAGGGTCACATTCACCTGCTGAGAGCAAACTAGTATGATCCTTCCTATAATCTTCCTATAGTCTCAACATAGCCAGGTGGTAGTCTCCTGGAAAATTCTAACTGTCCCACGCTGGGTGCAGTGGGTATAAAGAGGAGCTGTGCCCAATCTAGAAAACAGAAGTCTTAGTAGATGTATAATAAGTCAGAAGTTATTCGAGTCAAGGTAACTTCTGTAACAGCCACACCCTCTATCAGTGTTTACATAGAAGAACTCATTAGAATGAACCTTGGCTTAAGTATATGTAAATAGATTAAGCTGTGAATGTGTAAAACAGCAAAGCTCCCAGACTAGCTAAACCTGTCATCCAACAGAGGTTTATAATTGTTGCTGGGTTTTGGCATATCAAATACAACAGGGGTAGCTTGCCAGGCTCTGCCATGTAGGTGGTACACTCTCAGTAGTAGGCTCTCATCTCAGAGCTTTACTGATGAACCTCAACAGAGAGAGACCTGCTTTTCTCTTAGGTGGAGCCCAGAGGAGCTGTGGAGTCCGGATATTGAGAATGACTGATCTTATGATGTGGGGGTTCCTCTGGCTTCTTGCTAGGCTCTCTGGGATGACAGGCCATTGCTAGAACCTGCCTAGAACTGTGTACAGTGTATAAATGTGAAAGATCCTGGGAAGGACCTGGTCCTAACTTTACAGTATTATCTGAGAATGTTGTGTGGCCGCCCAGAACGGCTGTGCAGAAGTGTGCTGTGGTCTGGAGTGTCTCTCTCTTTCGGGTTTGCTGGCCCTGGTGGTTGGGAGCTCACAGACACACCTTCTGACATTGAGGTGGAGGAATGGGAGGAGGAGCCCAAATCCCTGCTCCAAGTTCAGCCAGTGTGGTCCTCCCTCTGCATGAGTGGGCGAACCCTTGGAGATATGTTGGACTCCGCCAGGGGCTGGCTGAGCCATTTACCGCCCCTCAGGAGCTCTATG
Source organism: Cryptotis parvus (assembly GCA_021461705.1). NCBI lineage: Eukaryota > Metazoa > Chordata > Mammalia > Eulipotyphla > Soricidae > Cryptotis > Cryptotis parvus. The sequence continues at coordinate 3,349 of JAJIBD010010585.1, forward strand.
GGCTGCTTCCACGTGTGACCTAGTGGCACGACTGTGGGTATGGAGTGTCTCTATTCTGGGTTTGCTGGATGTGGTGGTTGGGAGCTTGCAGCCACGCCTTCCGACATAGAGGATATTTTTATAATAATGTTCTTTTTACTGAAGTGCTTTATTTTTCTCCCTAAAATGACATGATGTAACTTTTGAAGAACAAACCCTAGCATGTTGAATAATTAGAAAGAACACAGACATTAGCTCACAATGGAAAGTAATTTTTTTTAGCTAAAAATTGAGTTTGAAAAGTAAAACAGAGGTACAAGCCAGGTTAGGAGGTAAATATAAAGTTATTATAGGATTAATAATATTTGATGGATTATGGTTGCTTCGTAATGTACCTTTCAGTTTTTATTAACTTTGGTGATAAGTGGTCACTATCACTATCTTCCTGTTCATCATCTATTTAGTAGGCGGGCACCAGTAATATCTCCATATGTCCTGTCTCATGCTAGTAGAACACAAGGGCATCTGCTTGCTCCAGGAACATAAAGAGCCTCAAACCATTATATTAGGTCATGGGAATGACCTAATATAAATGTTACTGGTATTTGGCATATCAAATATGACACGAGCAGCTTGCCAGGCTTGCCGTGCCATAAGTGGTACAAGAACCATCTTCAAAACCATTTCTTGCTCTTAAAAAATTTTATTTTTGTTTCTAATATTCCCTTCTCAGTCCTATCTTGGCATTAAAATCACCGACTATGATCTTGTAGAAGGTGTGATCATTTCTATAGAATTCCTCCAGTTCCATGTAGAACTTCTCAATTTCATCTTCCTTGTATGTAGATGTTGGTGCATAGACAATGAAGATAGAAATTGCTGGCAGTGGGCCACATCTCTTCAAGTGTAATCGTCCTATCCGGTTTGTTAGGCATTCAAATGAATCAATGTTGACCGGCCATGTTCGTGTTGACAAGGACACCAACGCCACTGACGCCTCTTTCATCTCATGTTCCAAAGAACAGTTCTTCTCTGGTGTCAAATACAGGGTGATGCGACTGAGGCCTCCTTATCTCAGTCAGACCAATGATGTTGTACTTGATCTTTTGTGCTTGCACCATCAGATGCTTGATATATATGCTTCCGATGCCAGCATACGTGCATTGAAAGTACAGACAGTCATTTTAGTCCTTCTTCTTTTTGGCAGTCAAGGTTGGCTGTGAAATTTTATCAGGCACTGCTTATTTGCCTTTCTTACTGCTGCCATATTAAGGGCTCTTTCAGGTTCAGGAAAATCAACATTTTTGTTACTGGTTTTGGCATATTGAACACGCATCGGACAGCTTGCCAGGCTCTGCCATGGATGCTATACGCTCATTACCTTGTGGGGCTCTCTCAGAGGGGGTGGGTAGAATATTCATGGTAATTTGGAGGTAAATTGTGCTACTGCACAGCAGCCACACACAATGGGAAAGCTGATATCTGCTCTGCTGGGTGTATCTGTGTCTGTGGCTCAAGTATTCCTGGGCTTGAAATACTCTCCTCAGAAGGGCATTCGCACTGCCCACCTGTCTTTCGCCAACGATAAAACCAAGATGACTGCCCTCTGACGCCTGATGGATCTATCACATCTTCCAGAAAGGCAATGGAGAAGATTATCCATGACTTCTACTCAGATCTCTTTGATAGCCACGTCCACCGGTCCACATACCAAATTCAGCAGGATGGATATGTCATTCCCAACATTCTCCCTTCTGAAATCCGACATGCCATTTTGTCAGTAAAGAAGGGAACAGCACTAGGCCCAGACAAAGTCAGACCTGAACACCTGAAGAATCTGCCGTCGGTACTCATAAATACATTAGCTCGGCTCTTCACATGCTACCTGTCCGAATGCAAGGTGCCCTCCCAATGGAAAACCAGCAGGACAGTTCTACTATTCAAGAAGGGAGACATTCACGACATTGGCAACTATCGCCCCATCTGCCTGTTGTCCATCATCTACACGAGTCATCCTGAACAGGATTGGTAGAACACTAGATGAAGGACAACCATACGAGCAAGCTGGTTTCCGGAAAGGATTCAGCACAATCGACCATATCCACACAGTAACCAAGCTCATTGAGGTTTGTAGGGAGTACAAGATGCCTCTCTGTCTCACGTTCATTGATTTACAGAAAGCCTTTGATTCTGTGGAGACTGAAGCAGTCATCGAAGCCCTAGCCAAACAGAGTGTTCAAATCCAATACATCAAGATCCTTTGTGAGCTGTGTTACGGATTCACCACCAGGATCTCACCTTCTACAAAGAAGTGATCATTGATGTCAAAAGAGGGGTTTGACAGGGTGATACCATTTCACCAAAACTCTTCAGCGCCACCCTCGAGAACATCATGCGACAATTAGAATGGGAAGGAATGGGAGTGAAGATAGATGGTCGGCAACTACACTACCTCCGCTTTGCTGACAACATGGTTCTAATAATACCAAACATTAGCCAAGCGGCACAAATGCTGGCTGACTTTGACCGAGAATGTGGAAAGATAGGTCTACAGCTGAATCTAAAGAAAACTATGTTTATGAAAAAATGAACTAATTCCAGAGGCCCCATTCACTCTCAATGGAACAGACATCTCTGAATGCAGCAGTTATGTGTACCTAGGTTGAGAAGTCAACATGATGAACGACCTAAAACCTAAAACCTGAGCTGCGCAGGAGGAAGAGAGGGGCATGGAATGCCTTCAAAGGCATCCAAGAAATAGCTAAAAAGGAGAAAGAACCTTCGGCTCAGGGCACATCTCTTAACTCCACCATTCTCCCCTGCATTAACATACACCTCAGAGACCTGGGCCCTACGAAAGCAGGATGAAAATGCTATTTGGGTCTTCCAGAGAGGAATCGAAGAGCTATGCTTGGAATATCACACCTAACTCAAGTGAGAGAGGATATCCGGAGTTCTGACCTCTGTTGCTATTCCAGAATCAGGGAAGCTGTCTCGTTTGCCAAGGCATAGAAAATCAGATGGGCTGGACATGTAATACGATTTGGAGATGACCACTCCGACTAGAGCCGTTACTGACTGGATCCCACGGATGTCAAAAGATCACGTGACCGTCCCACCTACAAGATGGTCAGACTTCCTTGTTTAAGGCTCTTCATATTCCTGAATCAACCAGATGACATTGGGCTACATTGGCACGTGATACGGTCCAATGGAAATGTTACTGGTGCCCGCTTGAGCAAATCAATGAATAACGGGATTCAAATGATTAAGTGATCAAGTGGTAACATTAACTAGAGCTCTGTACAGATTCAATGCAGTCCCTATATGGATACCCATGACATTCTTCAAAGAAATTGACCAAACACTCCTAAAATTTGTATGGAACAATAACCCTCAACAGATAGCTAAAGCAATCCTCAGGAAAAAGAAGATGGGGAGGCATCACCTTTTCCAACTTCAAACTGTACTACAAGGCAGTAGTAATTAAAACAGCGTGGTATTGGAATAAAAACAGACCTATGGACATGGAATTGAATTGAGTATCCTGACACCCAACCTCAAACAGATGATCATTTAATCTTTGATAAAGGTGCAAAGAGTCTAAGATGGAGTAAGGGAAAGCCTCTTCAACAAGTGGTGTTGGGGAAAACTGGGCATTGACATGTAAAAAATGAATTTGAACCTGTGTCTAACACCATGCACAAAAATCAGATCAAAATGGATTAAAGATCTCAATATCACACTTGAATCCATAAAGCACATTGAAGAAAATATAGAAAAAACCCTCCACGACATTGAAGCTAAAGGCATCTTCAAAGGTGAAACATCACTAACAAAGCAACTGGAAGAAAAGATAAATATATGATACTACATGAAACTAAAAATCTTCCGTACCTCAAAAGAAGCATTGACTATGATAGAAAGGCAGTCCACAGAATGGGAAAGAATGGGCGGGAGCGATAGCCCAGCGGGTAGGGCGTTTGCCTTGCACGTGGCCGGTCTGTGCCGGCCTGGGTTCGATCCCCGGCATCCCATATGGTCCCCGAGCACCGCCAGGAGTAATTCCTGAGTGCAGAGCCGGGAGTAACCCCTGAGCATCGCTGGGTGTGACCCAAAAAGCAAAAAAAAAAAAAAAAGAGAATGGGAAAGAATATTCACCCAATACCCATCTGATAAGGGGTTAATATCCAGGATATATCAGGCACTGGTAGAACTTTACAAGAAGAACAAATAACCACATGAAACAAATGGGGGAGAAGAAATGAAAAGAAACTTCAACAAGGAAGAAATTTGAATGGCCAAAAAACATATGAAAAAATGCTCATCATCACTAATCATCAGAGAGATGCAAATCAAAACAACAATGAGATATCATTTTACACCACAGAGACTGGTGTTGCAGGACTCCTCTAAGAGCAGCTGCATTTGCCCTGTATTGCCTCCTGCAGATCACTTTGTAGATAAGGGGGTAGTTTAAATGTGGCAGTTTATCTGACCATGTATTCTGTACTAGTTGGTATAAATATTCTCTCATGCTACCACTATCATCGTGGGACTAGCTAGATCTTACCAGTATATTTGCCTGGCCACGTTGTATCTCTAAATAATTAGACCAGAGAGAAATGCTGTTTGCCTCCAAGCAAGCAAGCATGGCTCCCTGATAACTCAAAGGCAACTAAAATACAAAACTACCGTGAAAAAGACCCGAGACTTGTGAAGGCTTGAAGAAATATTTAACTGGCATTAGTATTAGTCTTTGGTACATAGACATGCCATCTCAGAAACCCCCTTCTCTACCCTATAAAGGCATTTCCAGGAAGATCTTGGTTCAAAACATTAGGATATAATAGAGCCTAGGTGAGTTGCTGGGAGAAATTACCTAAGGGCATTTAACCCTTTCTGCTTCCCATAATAGTGGGAGGTCTGAGTTGCAGGGGTATAAACCAGCCTGCTTCCTCCTCTCTCTCTCTCTCTCTCTCTCTCTCTCTCTCTGGGCTCTCTCTTTGTGAGCTTGCACCCTTCTTGGGAGTCTTGTCTTTTTTCTCCTTTTTACAGGGCCTTAACCCATGGTGGCTGCCATCTTGGCCTACACATGTCTGGGATTCTAGCTGGGAATCCTAAGCACAGGGTTTTCCTATTGCTGTCTTGTATGCCTGAACCTGTGATAAGTAAAGCCTTTTAAAACTGCATCGGATTCCTGAGTCTTCATTCATTCCCTGCCAGCTTTGGAGGTAGAAGGGAACTCGCTTCCCAGTACTGTTGGGAACCCCGGCGGCAGTCCCCGACAGACTGGCTCATATCCAAAAGAGCAAGAACAACAAGTGCTGGCATGAATGTGGTGGGAATGTTCTCCATTGTTGGTGGGAATGTAGGCTGGTACAGCCTTTCTGGAAAGCAATATGGGCATTCCTCCAAAGACTAGAAATTGAACTCCCATTTGACCCAGCCATACCACTCCTGGGAATCTACTCTGGGAAGCCAAAAATACGCAGCAGAAACACCATCCCGACTTTTATGTTCATAGCAGCATTATTCACAATAGCCAGAATCTGGAAACAACCAAAGTGCCTGAGAATCGATGACTGGATAAAGAAGCTTTGGTACATCTACACAATGGAATACTATGCAGCTGTTAAGAAAAATGAAGTTATGAAATTTGCCTATAAATGGATGGACATGGAGAAGATTATGTTGAGTGAAATTAGCCAGAAGGAGAGAGACAGATGCAGAATGACTGCATTTATTTGCATGACATAACTATATATGTACATATTATGATACCAATATCCAAGGTCAAGTGAAACATGACCTTGTATCAGAAGGTCTTGTTAAAGGTGGAAATTATCACAAACGCGTGGGAATCAGAGGCTAGGTAAGACAGAAAATGGAACAGTGTGCTAACAATTGTCGAGGTTATTACTAATACCAACCTATAACTGAGCATTAAATATAGGCAAAAAGATACAAATGACAACCCTTTTATGTATGTTCTGTAATCCATAGTCTGGAAGGTAAGGAAAAGAGAAAGAGAGAGAGAGGGAAAGAAATAAAAAAACCTGCCATGGAGGCGGGCTGGGGGGGAGGGGGAAGTAACCGGGATGTTGGTGGTGGGAGATGGGCACTGGTGGAGGGATGGGTGCTGGAACACTGTATGACCAAAACCCAAATATGAACTTTGTAATTGTATATCTTTGTAATTGTATATCTCACAGTGGTATAATAAAATACTTAAAAAATAATTTTATAATACAAGTTGTAAATCATAAAAAAAACAAAAAAAATACTTAAAAAAACAAAAAAATAATTTTTTTGGGGGCCACAGCAATGATAGGCAGGCACTCCCATCACTGGGTAGAGCATTAGCCTTGCATGTGGCCATCCCGGTTCAATCTCTTCCCTTGAGCCCCTGTCAGGAGTCCCCTGAGCACAGAGTCAGGAATAAGCCCTGAGCACTGCCAAAGGTGTCCAAAAGTAAATAAATAAATAAAATTAAAAAAAAATTATTTTTGTTCTTGCCTTGAGTATCTTCCCTCTCCCTCTCTGTCACTTCTTCCAACACAAAGAACAGGGAAATGTGCTATTTGATCAGGATTCTGCTATTTCTCTACTAGTCTCTGTTTCAACCCAGTGGTTCTAGGATTTTTTTTCACGCTCCTTGGAAACTACAGAATTAGCATGTTACTGTCCATGGATGCATAGGATAATTGGTTAGAGACAAACATCTTTGCTACTCAGAGCCCAGTAAGCTGCACACATATCAGCATGTTTATGACAATGTATCTGACCTTAAACTCCATAGGAGTGACATCATATAACCCAGATGAATGCTACATGCATAGTGGGTTTGCATAGTAGCTAAGAAACACTAATTGTCAAGAAACCCTGACTTTTATTGTTTTAATTTTACTGACAGCTAACCATCTTGCTACTTATTTCAGATTGACATACCCCCTACGTGCATCAAGTCAGCTTGCTGAAAAAACAACCCTGAGAAATGGATCAGGAAAGAGTTAGGCCATAAATTCTAATATATCCAGAAAGACAGAGGGGCACTAGAGACCTATATAGGACTGTTGTGCACAGTGCACCAAACGCACTTCACCCTCCCACAGGTCCTGGGTGGGAGGATATTGTCCCCTGACAGCTATTTAGAAAAGTTTGATTGGATGATAAGTGAAGGATTCACTGGGCCCTGAGGAATGTCCTTGAATTTGGTTTATATCTTTTGACTATTCCTGAACTAATTTCCATGTTAAGGAGGAAGCATTATTCTGATTGCCTTGGATAACTGACTCATATAAGTCATTTAAGCCATATTTACAGGTGTGAGGAAAATAGTTTTTACTTAATCCAAAAGCTACTATCAAGAAAGGGAATAGGCAAAATATTGAGGACTCAGCCATTCTCTGTTCCACATGGTATGTAAATGGTGTAATTCAATAATTTTGATCTTTTTCAATTTTCCTAATTCGAATGAAATAAAAAAGAACTTTAGTTCCTTGACTGTTTTTAAAAATTGTGTTCCAAGAAATCTTGTCTACTCTTTCATCATACTCATCAATTAATCACCAGTGAAGTGTCAGGAACTATATTACACCTGGGGATACAAACCTGAATATATGATAAATGACCCTTCATTTCACAGGGTTAATAATCTAGCGAGAGGGAAAGTGCAGAGTGGTAGCAGTGCATGAAAGGAGCTTTTCTCTTGACATTAGTGGAAGGGGTAGTAGTGGGAGGTTTGGAAAGACTTTCTGAAAAAGGTGATATCTAATCAGAGGCTGGAAGGATGAGTAGGAACTAGTTGATCTATGTGTTGGGGAAGGACTCCATGGTTTGGAAGAGTGCCTTAGCAGATGACTAACCTAAGCAAGTTAGAGAAACCCAAAAGCAGTTATATGTGCTTGAATCATAAAATTCAAGGTGAGAGATAAGGTGGGAGAAGAAGTGAGGAGTGGAAGGCAGAAAGTGCTGTGTGTGTGAAGGGAGTTTCATCTATTCTGAGAGCACCTAAAGACTAAAGGCAGTGTGCAATGGGGGGGAGTTGGGTGCGTGTGGGGACGAAGATAGATACTGAATTGGAAGTTTCTCTGGCTATGATGTGAAAATAGAATTCACGGTAGAAATAAGGCTGGTACAGTGGAAATAAGGCTGGAACAGAGTATAGTTTAAAAATAAATGAAGTCCAAAGCAGAGACAGAAGTTAGGTAGAATCCTGGGAGTGGAGTAAAATGGCAGATCTGTAATAGTTAGAAGTTGGATCCATAGGTGTTAATTTAGTGTATTCGGTACATGCTATGACCACAAGAGAACATCAGGCCTGGGATGCTGTGCAGGTTAATAATGATAAGAGCAGGAGTTTTTAACTCAAGCAAAAGGTAATTTCTTTATTGCTTTTTTTTGGTTTTTTGGACCATTCCCAGCAGTGCTCAGGTCTTACTCCTGACCCTGCACTCAAGGATCACTCCTAGCAGAACTTAGGGGGACTATATACGACACTAAGAATCACACTGGTGTCAGTCACATTTTTTTTCTCTGAAGGAACAAGTACCTTAACCCTTGTACTACTACTTTGGGTCCCCCAAATTCAATTATTGATTCTACCACTTGGGATCTAAAGCTGAGTGCTTGAAGATAAAGGAGACTGTATGTCAAATTATCAAAGCAGAATAAATATTTAATTCAATCCAGGAAATTTAGAGTCCCTGATATTTTTTCTCTGAAGGAACTAGTTGGATCGACAAGTTATTTGGTCAGTATAATAGTTAGGAGTGTCCTGGAAGCAAGTTTTAAAGTACACTTAAATTCTGCTATTTTTCTTGCACAGTTAGAAGATTGGAGGTGGATAACTGTTACATTAATTCTGTTGGGACTGATGACTTTACAGTGGGAATAATGAACTTTGTTTTGAATATATTGAATTTGAGGTTTCTGGGAGAAAGGCACATAGGGACAGATTTAATAGTTGCATATATAAGCCTGATAGTAAGGAAAGACATCTGAGATTGGGAAGGGAAGGTTTAATTTTTTTTTTTTTTAGTGATGCAAGTCTTCAAGGACTAAGAATGGAAAAATGTAGATTTCCATCCTTGGGTTCGAATTTTTAAATATATTTTATAATACAACCATGAGATAAACAATTACAAGAATGTTCATGTTTCGGTTTCAGCCATACAGTGTTCCAGCACCCATCCCTCCACCAGTGCCCATTTCCCACCACCAGTGTCCCGATTCCCTCCCGCTCCTCTAGCCTGTCTCTATGGCAGGCTCTTTATCTCTTTTCTCTCTTACTCTTTTCTCTCTTCCTTCTCTTACATATTGTGGATTATAATATATATACTTAGAGGTTATCATGTGTATCTTTTGCCTCTATTTAATGCAAGTTCTATGTGGTAATAGCACTTTCGACAATTATTGGCACACTGTTCCCTTCTCTGTTTTACCTAACCTCTGCTCCCCACACTTTTGTGGTAACTTCCAGGAAGGTTTAATCTTGAGGGTGAATGTAAAAACCATTGATGGAGGAGGCGGGGTAATAAATGAAGAAAGAAGAGGAATGGGACGTAGCCTTAGCATGGAATATTTAATGAGGACAGGGGCCTAGGCTGTCAAAGGAGAGAGAGGAGTAGCTAGAGAGGCAAAATGAAAACCAAGCGCATGTTGTTCCCTTGAAGCTGGATGGAGAAATAGTTTGAGGGAGGACTTTTTTAACAACCATGCCAGCTCTAGTGGGGATGGGGGAGCAGAAGGGAATTGGAAAAGTAAGAACAAACAAAACAAAACTATTCTTCTTAGAGTTCATGTTTTAGTAAGTCACTTCTAAGATTTTTTAAATAATGATTATGATAAAATTGATTCACCTTTTTTTTTTTTTTTTTTTGGGTCACACCCGGCAATGCTCAGGGGTTTCTCCTGGCTCTGCATTCAGGAATTACTCCTGGCGGTGCTGAGGATCGAACCCAGGCCAGCATGGGCCAGCTGCATGCAAGGCAAACACCCTACCTCTGGACTATTGCTCCAGCCCCTGATTCACCTTTCTGAAGAGAATTAAGCTTAAGAGTGTTGGGTCCCTCCTGGCCTTCCACAGTTCTCTTTGGTGCAGTATCTGATTTCATTGCCCTCCTCATTCCAGTGAAGATGCACAAATAAAATCTCTGCACACATCTGTTTCTGTGCAAGTGTGCATTGTTTTAGATTTTGATTCATATATATTTATTATTATGCAAAAGAGCCTGGCAAACTACCTGTGGTATATTCAGTATGCCAAAAACAGTAACAATATTTGTAATTGTATGTCTCACGGTGGTATAATAAAAAAAATTAAAAAACCAGTAACAATAATGGACCTCATTCCCAATGAATGAAGACGTTACTGGTGCCTGCTTCAGCAGATTGATGATCAACGGGAAGACAAGTGATACAAGTGATTATGCAAAAACAATATGTTTCATTTGAACAATCATTGGTTGACTGTATTCATACCTGAAAATAAAATTTTTTTTACCTCATATTTAGTCAACCTGTACATCTGGTCACACAGGCTCAGAACAGGTAAGCAAAGATTATAAAAAGGAAAAAATTTGTAGATGACATTGTAGATAGTTGGCTGACTGGATTCAGGTTTAAAAACTTTCCTTCCTGCTGAGGAAGGAGCAAAATGAAACACTTGCTTAAATTTAAATACTCCAAACCATGGAAGGGACACAGTTTATACAAATGTTCCCAGCTTGGATCACCATGGACATTTATTTACATTTTAATGCATAAAAATCATTTCTAAATCATTTACAGATTTGGGAAGTGGAAGATGTTTCTAGTCGGAAACTATTCCTTCGCTACCACCATCTATATCCCTTACTATATATATATGTGTAAAAATGCATGTCTCGTGTCACACGTAACTGATATAAGTGCAAATTTCAAAAAGTACTTTCCAAAATGTGAAAGGAGGGTCCCCACTCTTTTTAAAAAATGATTTGCTTTCCTCTTCTTATGGGATTTGTTCTACAGGCTGCAGACAGTAACTGTTCGAAAAAAATAATAATTTAACCCCCTTTAGCCTGTTTCACTCATCAGCATGGTAATTCTCTCAAGCATTATTTGAGAGACTAATCCTCTGGCATAGGAGTTGCCAGAGCTCATATTTTAGCATGTCACTCGTGGCCTGGAGATTAAATCCTTCATGTATCCTCTACTATTTATAGACTTCCTAAATGCAAGTTTTTCAACTGTCCTTTCTTTACGGTGCTAGGGTTCAACCAGTTTGTACAGAGGGACTCTTGCTCCCCCACCCCCTCTGTTGCTAAGAACGAGGACATTCCCTGTGCAGCCGCTCTTTCATATCCCCTGAAAGGTGGGCTGAGCAAAAAGAGCGTGACGCAAGAGTGGGCTGTGTCCTTGGTGTGAGCCAGCTCTTCCCTCGAGCTCTGGCTTTGAGGGAAAGATCCATTTACTGCGCCCATTCGCCGGGGTGGCTGCAGAGGGCGCTCTTCTGGCACCACCAGCGCTGCCTCCCAGGCAGTCGCCCCTAGCAGAGCGCACAGCCTCGCCAGCCTTTCAACTCTTGACGCTTCCCGCTAAAAGGAGAAGATGGGCACCGGGGATTTTATCTGCATTTCCATGACCGGAGGGGCGCCCTGGGGCTTCAGATTGCAAGGTGGTAAGGAGCAGAAGCAGCCCCTTACAAGTAGCCAAGGTAGGCTTTCTTCCCGAGCCGAGCCGAGCCGTGCGGGGAGGTAGCAACCTGTGGATGGTGATTTAAGTTCTCATTGAGAGTTTACAAAAACATATGCTTGCTTTGGGTGCTAGAAGTTGAATTTTTCTTGAGTGTGAATTTTTGCTTTTTTTTTTTTTCTCCAAGTAACAGCACTTATATATAAGAAGTTGATGGGCTGTGAGGACTGCAGGGTGGGGCAAGTGCTTGTTTACCCAGCAAGAAAAGCCTACTTTAATCAGCCTTTGTGAATCCTGCAGAACACGTGGGGAATTTCTCTAGGTCATACTACATAGAATATGCCCCCGAGTTTCTGTTCTAGGCGCTTTGGCTTGGAGAGGTGCTCATCTAGCATAACCAATCAGTTGGCTCTTTGAGGGTGAGGAACAAAGTGTCCAACTGACACTTATGCAGCATTTATGAAAAGGTCATTTTAGAGCAGTACTGTTCCAAGTATTTTGATGTCTTAGAGCCTGTTTGGAAGAGTAAATAAAGGGCAAGTATTCTTCAATTTGCCATCTTAAGAGCTCAAAATAAAGTTCAAAGATACTAAAAACAACTTCTAAATAACTTAGGATACATCTGATAACCATTTGAAATGTTTTTGTAGCCATTAAATTGTTTGTTTCTTAGTTTAAATGCTTACCAATTTGCTTGAGGGATCTGATATGATCTATTTGAGGTTTAGCTAAAATAAATTTTAAACTTCACAAAAATATGTAGACCTTTTATACTAGATTGTGATAGTGAGTGAAGGATCATGATTGATTAATTTCATACTTTCATTACAATATATCATATCTTTAAGAAATATACAGATCACTGACTTCTGTAGTCTTTCTTTCCCTTTGACTTTTCTCTTTAAATACACACTGAAGAAAGAAGTTTCTTTGAAATTTTCTGCTCCCAGAAAGACATTAGAAAGTCCTTTCATAATGTGATGGTAGAATCCTGCCACCTAGTGAAAATTTCAAACAGTAAAGTGAAACAAAATGGAGAGAGACGGAAGCACATCTCCGGTTCTACAAAGTACAGTTTTTAGAATTGAAAAGTTTCTCAAAGATTATAGTTCAGCCGACTAATTTTAGATAAGGAAAGAGCCCATAGTGGTTAAATAATTTCCTGTGTAATGGGCTTAAAACTGGAAGAATGGATAAAGGATGCAGAAAGGTCATTTCATAGTATTTCTTCAGGAGTCAGTGGCAACCAGTGTCAGATAGATTATTAATACCTAATTTGGCATATGTAGAGTTCATGCAGCCGATTTTTCCTGGACCTAGAATAGCAGTTTGTTCTTTTTTTTTTTTTTTTTTTTTTGCTTTTTGGGTCACACCTGGCGATGCTCAGGGGTTACTCCTGGCTCTTTGCTCAGGAATTACTCCTGGCGGTGCTCTGGGGACCATATGGGATGCTGGGGATTGAACCCTGGTAGGCCGCATGCAAGGCAAACGCCCTACCTGCTGGACTATCGCTCTGGCCCCCAAGTTTGTTCTGGTTTATTAAGATTCTAGTTCTGATCTAACTGTGGGCCTGAGATAGATATCCCTCCCTTCCTCACTAATGGGTGTGTGTGAATGTGGTATGAGGAGAAAGAGGAAAGACATATTTTGAATGGGGTGCAAGAGAAGAGAAAGAGGAAATTGAACTGTACTAGTGAGGCTCTTAGTTGCTAGTTTTTATAATCCAAATACCATACAATTTAGAATCACTTGCCTACCAGTTAAAATGTAGAGACAGGAGTGGTTAGAAGCTGTTATTCTCTGGTGTCACACTTGGAGTCATATCATAAGAAGATAGTGGTTTCTCCCTCAGTTCTTGTGCTTATTGCAAAGTGGAACAAGAATCTTGGTGATTCTTACTAAGGCAAATTGTTAGTGAAGTATTATTCATTGGTATTGTATGTTGTTATCTCTAGTGCCAAAATTTAGAGAGAGACTGTTAGCCTGTGTGAGAGTCAGAAATCCAATCATCCTCTTCCAAAAATTTTTTCTTACTGAAGTACCCAGGCATACATTGTAGTTTGTTTAAAAAAAAATGGGTATTTGCTTTAATTTAAGAAAATATGGTTATGGAAGCATCTAGAATCAGGTGTGTATGTGTGTGTGTGTGTGTGTATGTGTGTGTGTGTTTATTAAAGGTGACTAGAGAGCCTTCTAAAGTAGTAATGATTTTTTTTAAGAAGTAATGATTTTTAAATCACTAGGGCCCTGCTACCTTTTGCTGGCCTATTTTTTTTCTTTCAAATTTGTATTTAAATTTATTATACTTAATTTCTCTTGCCAGAATTACTTGTTCCAGAAAACCCCTAGAACAAAGTACTGTTTACTGTGTTTCATTTCTGTATTTATTTTTGAATTTTGGGTCACACTTTGTTCAGGGCTTCCTTCTTATCCTCAGAGGGTCTGGGGGACCATATGTGGCTCTCAGGGATGGAACTCTGGGCACTCTGGTGCAAGGCAGGGCCTTTACCCACTGTGATCTAGTACCTCTTACTTTCTGTGTTATTGGGGTTATGGCCTCATGGTGAGTTTTTTGGTGTTTTTTTTTATTTAAAACATTAACTCAATTCTACTAGTTGTCTATTTGAATTCCAGGTGAAGTGAATGTTTTTAGATCATAGACTTTATTCTCTTATAAAGACAGTGACAATTTATTAGCCCAAGTGACTTATAGCTAGTAGGATATGGAGGAGAGTTTGGATATGGGATGTTTTCTTGCCAATAATTGATTTCAGAAACAAAGGAAAAATACACTTCCAAAGAAAAGAAAATTTCTGACTGTGCCTGAATCTTTCTTCTTAAATTAGAAATGTTTCAAAATTGTTCTATAGGTAACACACTTTTAGCTTGTAAAATATTCAGTATTTATATTTTAATTAATTCTGTATCAAATGAAAATTTAATAAGTTGAAATCACTAGCACTATCACTATCCTTCCGTTGATCATCTATTTGCTCAAGCGGGCACCAGTAATATCTCCATATGTCCTGTCTCATGCTAGTAGAGCCCAAGGGCATCTGCTCGCTCCAGGAACATAAAGAGCCTCAAACCATTATATTAGGTCATGGGAATGAACTAATATAATTGTTACTGGTATTTGGCATATCAAATACAACACAGGAAGCTTGCCAGGCTTGCTGTGCAGGTGGCATACCCTTGTAGTCACCTCTAAATATAGCATTTAGAGATGAACCACATGGCCGCTTGCGGCCGCACGAGATGGGCTGTGATAGGCTGTCGTTGGGTGGAGTTCTGACGAGAGGGGAGTCTGGATGTGGAAAATGGTGGCCCGATGGAGTGGGGGGGTCATCTGGCTTATTGTGCGGCTCTGCTGGGGTGGTGGGCCAGGGCTAGAACCCGCCATCCCTCCGGGGCGCCTCGTGAGTGGCTGGGCACAGGGAGAGCAAGTAGCAGCTCTGCCCCATGTCTGTAAGTCTCTGGATCAGCATACCTGGGCGGGATTAAAAAAAACTGCTGCAGGGTGGGTTGAAATATGCAAAGTTGAAATATCCAAATAAAATTAATATTAAAAATGGTAAGAAATTGGATAAATTTATACTTCCCAATAAATATCCTTCTAGGGACATGCTGGCCACTTCTGAGAGATGTACAGGTATTTTTAGCTTAGCATTTGAATGGCTGACTGAATTGCAGGTAAACTCCCATTTTTATTCCTGTCAGATCACTGACAGGGATATCCATAATCAAGTGTCATTAACATTGAAACTCAAGGCCAGAACATATTTTGTTTTCAAGAATAATTTGAATTTTTAAAAAGGTCAAAATAATCAGTTACAGCCTGGTTTTTAAGTGTTTATCTCTTAATTTATGTTCTGAATATATATATGTATATTGTATATTATATATATATAATAGAAAGCAAACATTTCTAATAAGCTCTTAGAGCAATACTCTGAAAAGTCTACTTCCAATAGAATATTCATGAGAAGCAAATTTATCCATAGGTAATTACAACATAAAACACCACTGTGTGTAGATGTTTTTTAAAAAAAAAAGTATATCAGCACTTTTACTTACATAGCTTTCTGTGGGGAACATGCAGAGATGTTGTAACTGGTAAGGAGTAACACAGGCCTCTGGACATGCTCTTGGCAATCAATTTGGAAAATCATCTAAAATGCAGAGAAGTTTTGTCTTACAAGTAAATCATGCCCAATATGAACACTTCAGATATAACTACGTTTGAAAGTAAAGAACAAAGAAATGTTCAGGCCATTTATTTAAAATTAAAACATTTACTTTAGGCACTATGATTTGTGGATCTGTTAATGTAGGTTTTCATACATAACACATCGCAGTACCAGACTGTCTGCCTTCATCCACCATTGTCCAGTGTCCTCTACCCCCTCTCCTAATGCCTCTGCTCTGCTTCCTCTTCAGCAGTATGCTTCCTACTAAAGCTGACCATTCATTCTTTATACATTTCAACGTTTAGAAATGCAAGCCCTTGTCACAACTGACTTCTGGTTGGTGTTTTTATTTTGGGTGGGGGCGTGGGGACAATGCAGTTGCTGGTTCACCTTGTTTTTGTGTGAACAGCATGGAACTTCTTTTTTTATTTTGCTTTTTGGGTCACACCCGGCAATGCTCAGGGGTTACTCCTGGCTCTGCACTCAGTAATTAATCCTGGAGGTATTCAGGGGACCATAAGGGATGTCAGGAATCCAACCCAGGTCGGCCACATGCAAGGCAAATGCCCTACCCTCTGTGCTATTGCTCCAGCCCTGAACAGCGTAGAAAGAGTGTGAACAGGGATAGTAAAACTAAAAAAAAAAATTGAGGTTTTACTGTCAGTTTTTGAAGGGGCGGGAGAGGGAGGGAGATAGAGAGAGAGGCTGGGAGACAAGAGGAGAGGGAGGTAGGGAGATACAGAAAGAGAGACAGAGGGAGAAAAGGAGAGAGGGAGGGGGATGAGAGAGAGTAAGAGTGAGAGAGAATAAATAGGAACTTGGTACCTGATAAGGTAGAGATTCTTACACTTCCCATGGACAAATAACTATTGCTAAAAGTTCCTGGACTTGAATCTTCTTGCCAGTAGTTTAACCAAAACGACTACCCCCAACCATAGTCTGGAAGTTGCAAACTAACATCTTGAAAAACTACTGGGGGTTTGGAAGAAATCCTGAAGTGTGGGGCAAGGTTCAATACATTGGGGAAGCCCTCCAAGATTCAAACCAAGTATCCTAGTATTTGGACCCATCTGCAGAGAACACAGTTATAGCATTCACCAAACCATAGCTGACTTAGAGAAAACCTGACTGGGGAAATTACGTCATTCAGTAATACATTCATATATCTGCTTTATCCTTCATGCTCCCATTCTCTTTCCTTCCTCAATCTAAACGTAACTAAATGGAGGTGGGTGAAAAATCAGGCAACATTCCCCTCCCTAGGCCAAGACTGGCAGACTTGAGCTGGTTCTAAGGCTTAGGGAGGTATCTGGGAATTAAATCTTAGAGTGAAGCTATAATAGAATGGAAATTTTTCAGTAGTCAAAATCTACCAGAATCTACCAGAAATGCACAGAGTTGACTATATTATTGTTAAAATAAGATTTAACTTGATGATAATTGCAAGCAGGTATTGGAAGAATGATCTTTTATTCTGAATAAATTATTGAGTAAATTGTTATTGCTGAAAAAAAGTTATATTTATTGAAATAGGGTTATATTGTCAATAGCTTGTATTTGGTGTATCTTAGTTTTAGAAATATATTACCAGCACACTGATTCCACTGATGATAGTGTTGAATTTGTTTCGAGGTAGAATGAAGGAAAATGTGTCCTTGAACTTTATAAGTTTAAGCTACTCCATTTTCTTTCCTTATTTTGTTGAAATAAATCAGTGCTTTTGGTAGCCTGGATGTATTTTGCTATATAGATGCATACTTCCCATTGTCTCAGTGAGGGTTCTGACTTGTCACCATTAGAGACTAGGAAATATTGGGTTAGAATTAGTTCTGGAGTCTTAAACTAAGGTAATCAGAATAGACTTTTTGATAATTTATCTGGGCTCAATTCTGGTAGTGTTCAGGTGCCACTAGGATAATAACCAATGGTGATTATTATGTTGAGTGGGTAGGTGTGGGCATGTAGTGCCACAGTTCAAACCCAGGACCTTTGCACATATAAGGCATATGCTTTGTTACTTAAGCTACATCCTTGAACCCAATGGTTATTGTCTTTTAAGAGAGTCATAAGTCAAAAGTTAGTCTGTAATATTGTTGTGATGTATACATTAGACTTAACTGAATAATAACATGCATATTTTTCACTCTAATAGTTTTAAGAGGAAGATTCACTACCAAAATAACTTAACTACCCTCTGTCAGTGTGTTCATCAGTATAAATTACTTTGTATGTTTAGCTAAAAACACATCATATCCAAGTGTGTTGATTGTCAAACTTTTTATTGCTCTGTTTTAAGATTTTTCAGATTAAAAAGCTGATTCTGAAAAAATAATTAAAAATATTTAATAGTGCAAGGTCAAATATAATTTGTTCCCTCTAACATGTGCATTACCTCTTCTTCTTGAACCTGGATACTGAGAACCATTCTCACTAATCAATGCCGGAAACTGCCATGACTCCAAGGCTGACTTTTTGTGAAATGAAATTCCAAACCTAACATGCAATCCTTAAAAACATTGATAACAGACTTTTTATTTAATAGGGTTGAGAAAGAGGGTTACAGAAAAAAAGTACCTCTGGGCCCATAAGCAATGGGAGGCTAGAGGGGAAAGATAAACAGTTTACTTATAAATCAGCCTGATTTATAAGGATTTGATAAAGTTGGATTTGATAAAGTATGGATTTGATAAAGTTGACTATATCTGTTCTCACAGTCTCACAGTGAAACAAAATATCATGAGAATTGTGTAAAGGGAAATGGAGAATTCCTCCATCAGCTTCATTAAACAATCTGAGTGAGTAAACAACTTTATAAAGTCAAAAGCTTTGTCCAAGAAACAAAATCACGTTTGTCTTTTGGCGAATATTTCATTGTTCAACCGCTCCAATGAGAACAAATTTGTAGTGTTATATTACCACTGGCACTTATTTTTTTCTGAATTATCTAATCTACTTTTGTTGATTTTAAAAATCAGAGATGGCAAGATTCTCAACAAACTATCTTCAAAGTCTCTGTGAAATCCTTGACATGTGGCAAGTCATGGGAGATAGTAGATTGAGTTCGGTATTGTGAAGATTTGTTGTAATTTTTTCTTAACTAGCATATAAATCTGGTGCGTTTAAGATAAACATATTGAAGATGTGATAGAGATAACAACTGAAATATCATACATGAAAAAATATTATGTGATTAATAATAGTTTTCTACCCACTGGTCAGCAATTTTGATAGTTCAAATCCTCCATGCCCTTTTTTTTCCACATTTATTTGAAATCAATGATAAAACATTGAAGTGGATGAATTTTCCCAAACAAATGATAATTTTTTCCCTTGACATTAGTCCTTCCTTTCATCCCTCATCTTGTATTTCATTGACCAGAAATTACCTGAAAATATCATCTTAGAATATATATTTCTCCTAAGAAACACATTATGATAGTCACTGTGTGTTGTTTTCCCCAAATATCTTATTATCCTTAGCAGTACCTCTAGAGATATTTTTAAGAAACTCACATGATCTTTCAACTATGGTAAAAGAACCCTATGAGGTCATCCTTGTTAAGTGTACTCGTTATAGAAGTGACTCCCTAGGTGACGATAGTAGTTAGGGACAGACCTGGCAGGCATACCTACGGAGTTTGGTCCCAAAGTTTTTGTTCTAAACTGCTACATGCTACACTTTTTAGTCTAGTGTAGTTTGTACAGCCAGTTAAAAGGGAAAAAAGAACTTGAACAGATACTGTGGTTCCATAAACCAAGCCTACTTCTCTCATGTTGATTTTAGGTGCATTTTCACTTGAGTAATTAGTGTCAAGCCATTTTCTTTGAAATATCTATGTGAAGAACAAATAATTTAGGAAATTAAATAGAAAGAGATGAAAAGCTTTCATAATTTTGATTTCTGACAGAAATGCTTCTTTGACAACCTTCTTAGATTTCCTATGTCTTCTTGAAAAAAAAAAAGAGAGATGACAGGCTATTTTTGAAGGCCACATTTCTAGTAGTAGGAACATTTTGGAGAGTTTTATCATAATGCTAAGGACATGTGAAAGGGGAGTAAGTGCCCATGTTTTGATAGTAACTAGCACCTTTTCCTACCTAATGATCTTACTCCTTCCTGCTCACTATTTATCTTTCACATAACTGTTTTGGCCTTTAGCTGCTTCCTGCTTTGACTTCACAGTTCTCAGATTCTTGCTATGGAAGCTGCCAGGGGAAATTTCTTTTTAAAAATTACTTCTTATATATCATTGGGTAAAATGCTTTAAATACTCCCACATCATAGTCATCCCTGCTCCCCACTGTGCACAAGCTTATTCCTGGCTCTGCACTCAGGGATTATCACTCCTGGTGGGTCTCATGTGGCCATATGGGGTGCTGGGGATCAACCACAAGTTGAGTGTGTATAAGGCAAATAGTCTAACTTCTGTAATATCTCTCCAGCCCCCTTTTTGGCCCTAATTTTTTAGAACTTAAAAAATTAGGGGCCGGGATAGCCCTTAGCGGGTAGGGTGTTTGCCTTGCACGGCCGGCCTGTGCAGGCCCGGGTTCGATCCCCGGCATCCCATATGGTCGCCCGAGCACCGGCCAGGAGTAATTCCTGAGTGCAGAGCCAGGAGAAACCTCTGAGCATTGCCGGGTATGACCCAAAAAAAAAAAAAAAAAAAAAAATTATACTTTAAGGATGGTACCTAAAAAGTCTTTACTCTCAGTTATCAGAGATAAGAGCAGAAATTCTCAAACTTAATGATTTTGAAATCTTGATTTGGTCCCCATGCGGACCCATGTGGCAGAGATCTCAGGACTTTTTTTTTTTTTTTGGGTCACACCTGGTGATGCTATGCTCAGGAGTTACTCCTGGCTCTTCACTCAGGAATTACTACTGGCAGTGCTCATGGGACCATATGGGATGCCGGGGATCGAACATGGATCGGTCGTGTGCAGGGCAAATTCCTACCTGCTGTGCTATGGTTTCAGCCCTGATCTCAGGAAATTTTAACCAATTTCATAGCCAAATCTAAAGACTTCCATGGGGTCCACATGGGGACCACGTAATCTTAAACTTGTTCACTTACAACCCCTTTTTATCTGAGAATTTTTACATGAATCCAGGTACATGTGTACATAAGTAAAACATCTGCTCAAAACAAATCATTAATAAATTTATTTTAAAACAATGCTTTAATGTTATGATGTTTCAGAAGCTAGGTGATAGAACATGATAACAGCAGAGTTTCTCTTTGACAACAATGGATAGCAATGCATGTTCAGATAATTTTCATCATTTGAATCTTTTGCCTTCCTTTAATATATGACTAGCCAGTAATGTGACTGATTAATGCTTACTGTGGAATATAGAGAAGGTACTTCTTTGCTGTATTTTATTGTGTTTGAAATATATTGTTAAATAAATAGCTTTATTTTAGGAATTTTTAAGAACTTATATAATTTTGTGAGGGTAGGAACTGGATAATATGGACATTTCCTTAATAAAGTATTATAAAATATAATCTGTTGCTATGTGCTATGAGCATTTCTGGAGGTTCTTTGATCCCCACCATGTTTGATGGTCTGCTAGTAGGTGAGGTCATTTTATCATTATTTATTTGTTTATTTTTTTGCCTTTGGGTCACACCCATCAATGCTTAGGCGTTTCCTCCTGGCTCTGCACTTGGGAATTACTCCTGGTGGTGCTGGGGGTGGGGGTAGGGGGATGGGGGGGTGAGGTGGGCATATGGGATGCCGGGGATCAAAGCCATTGGCTGCATTGCAATGCAAACACCCTACCTGCTGTGCGATCACTCCAGCCCCAAGGTGAGGTCATTTTAAATACTATCTGAGAGATATAACTGTGGTTCATGGAGCAGATTGGAATCAGGATACCCATGTCCATATGTATTCTCAAGTAGAGTAAACATTACTTCAAACTTCTTGTCTTCTTATTTCTTAGAGAAAATGTTCATGGAAGTTGCAGTTTTCATGACTAAAACACAGGGCAAACCTTCCAGGTACATGTTACTAAAAGTACCAGAGCCCCAGAATCAGAGTGTGTCTGGTGCATCCAAGGAGCCCTAAAGATACTTAAAAGTGAAATTGCACATATCTTCATGCAAAATTGCTGGAAATCAATGATTTTGCAGTGATAACGAAAAAAACTCTCTCCTGGGAATCTTTTTTATTTTTATTTATTTTTTTGCTTTTTGGGTCTCACCCAGAGACGCTCAGGAGCTACTCCTGGCTCTTTGCTCAGGAATTACTCCTGGCAGAGCTCTGGGGATCATATGAGATGCCGGGGATCGAACCTGGTCTGCTGCATGCAAGGCAAACACCCTGCCTGCTGTGCTATCGCTCAGGCCCTCTCCTGGGAATTTTGACATGTAGTTTTTTTTCTCATTGCTAAATGAGTGGCATGGTAGTATTAATGACAACTTGGAATTTCCACCTTCTTTTTTCCTTCATCCATTTTCAGTTTGGTTACTGAAAAGTTTGCTACAAGCAGCCTAGTTACTGACCAGTCTCTCGGAAGTTTAATTTCAATGAATAATCTGTCTGTGTCTGTGTAGAAGTTTACTTAAAAGTTACAGTAGTCTTTGACTTTTTCTGAGTTTTGTTGTCTCAGAAAAGAATTTAAAGAGTGCCAGTGAGAATTGAGTACATAGAATTGGATATGTGAATTTGTATTGATTTTGATCTTGATGTCAACCCTAGGGCAGACAAGGGTCTTATTATATTTACTAGTGTGTCTTGATTTTAGTTGACAATAAAGAAAGAAATGAATTTAGTATTGTTTAGAAATTGACCCAGTAAAACACTAATTACACATTTTAAATTCTGGCTACCATCTATGGAGTTTTAAACAGTTTTTCTGAGCCTCATTTCCCTCATCTGTAAAATGGGGTACTATGTTACAAGGCTACTGTTTTTTATTTTTTTAAATTTTTTTAAAGTATTTTATTATACCACTGTGAGATATACAATTACAAAGATATACAATTAGAAAGTTCATATTTGGGTTTTGGTCATACAGTGTTCCAGCACCCATACATCCACCAGTGCCCATCTCCCACCACCAACATCCCGGGTTCCCTCCCCCCCTCCCCCAGCCCGCCTCCATGGCAGGCTTTCTATCTCTTTCTCTTTCTATCTCTTTCTCTTTTCCTTCCCTTCCAGATTGTGGATTACAGAACATACATTAAAAGGGTCGTCATGTGTATCTTTTTGTCAAGGCTACTATTTTTAAAGGTTAAAAAGTCCTCAGTTTTATAGTGAAGAATATGAGACCTAAAGAATTAGTCAATATTGACACTTTACAAGGATTGTGCATCAAAATTCCACTGGATAAACAGTAATCATAAGGCAAAGGGGATCTGTCATTATTGTTATTCTGAATTGAGGAGAAACTAACTGTCCTTTACACAGATTTTTATTTTCTTCATATTTAAAACCAGCAAAGATTCAAGTTTTTGTACTTGAATTCATATGAAAATCAAGTACATGAAAACCAAATGAATAGCTTTGGAGCAAATTTTAATTTTTTGGAGTTTAACATTTCAAAAAAATCTTTAGTGTAAGTTACTAACTAGGACTTCTTTAAAATACAGTTTAATCAATTTAAGGCAGTGGATTTCTAGATCTATAATTTATGAGCCTAAATAAAGTTTAATTATTGTTCCAGTTAAAAATAGTACAGATTAGGTGTCGCACCTGCTTCTCATTCAGGAAGCCCACATTCTATTCTAGCATGTCCTCAGTCCCCAGCCACCACTAGGAATGACCCATGAACACTTTTTGGGAGTAGTCCCTCAGCATCACTGGCATGGTAAAAAAACAAAACAAAACAAAACAAAACAAACAAAACAAAATAGGTCAAACAGATTTTCCAAAAAAGAAAATACCTCCAAATGTAACAAAATTTTTATTTGATTACATGGAATGCTAGTTAGAGCAAGTACGACTGACTCTTCTCATCATCTTAGTCTCTAAGTCTCAGTTTTTCCCCTATTTATATAGGGATATTATACCTGTCTGCAAGGATTTCTTTTTAGGGTTAGAAGTTATACATGCACATTAATTAATGGCAAGAAAATAGTGAAGGGTTTAAAAAATGACCACTGTCATGTTTTTGATTGTTCTGATTTTATGGAGACAACTTTTGTTGCACTGGAATCTCACTTGTCTTTGCATAATCTTTTGAGATAGGATCTCAGGGTTCCTGCAGTCCTGGGATGGCATTTAATAGTTTCAGAATGTTGCTTTACACTCCCTGAGCAGCCCCTCACCCTTAAATTGGAACCAACATATGGAAATCATCACATAGAGAAGGAATCATTTCAACTGCTTTGAAAATATAAAAGAAAATAAATGGTCTCAGGGTAAGTAAATATAGGACACTAATGTCTGACTAGTCAGGAGAGCTATGCCAGTGTCTTTGGCAAAGGCTAATGAGCATTTCTGTCTTCCCCCACGCCCTGCCCTAAACTTGTCCTTTAAATTAGAAGTTATTACTATATAAGGCTGCTTTTTCTAAGTAAATGGTATTGCACACAACTCTTGGTGCTTTTATCTTGTCAAACAGTGGTGAGTTATTTTCATCAGACAATATCAAACAACAGTGGAATACAAAATGCTTGAAAGGTTCGGCCTTGGAGCCGCCAGATTCAACCCTGGAAGTCACCTTTATTTTCGTTTGTTTCATGATCAGCATAACATTTTTTCCTAGGAGGGTGCTCAGCATGTATGATATGAATTGAATTGTATAAATATTGTGTTACATATGCTGGCTGTTGAAGATATTTGGAATGCAGTGATCCATTGTCAGGTCTCTAATGTCTTGGTTGCCTGCCTGCCAGATGGGGAAATGTTCATCAGAGCAAGTTCATCTTGAGGCAGAGACGCCCATCACTGTACGCTTCCTCACAGTCCAAAGGGTTTTTGTAGGATCTTGTTGAATTAGTTACCATGACTGAGGGGGTCCTAATTCAATTATGGATCCCACAATGATATTTATTCCATCCTGTTCTTTATTATCTTGAACTACTTTGATTCTCTTTCTTATTTGGTAGGAAACCCCCTTATTTTCTGTCCCCATTGCCCTCATTCTCCTATTTCCTATTCTTTCTCTACTTCTTTTAATGCTTCTCTTTTTTTCACCAACTCCACCAAAGATTTCTAAGCAAATCAAAACAATCAGATCATCACAAATGATGTTGCTTTACTTGTGAGTGTCAGAGAGAAAGAGAGAGACAGAGAAGCAGAGAGAGACAGAGAGAGACAGAGAAAGAGGGAGATACAATAAGTACAGAAAGTCCTGTATAGGGGCCGGAGTGATAGCACATTGGGTAGGGTGTTTGCCTTGCACCACGGCCAACCTGGGTTTGATCCCTGGTATCCCGTGTGGTCCCTCGAGCACCTCCAGAAATGATTCCTGAGCATTGCTGGGTGTGACAAAAAAAAAAAAAAACAAGCATGAAAGAAGAAAGTCCTGTATAAATCTCTTGAGTTTGATAGAAGGATAGCACCACTACTATTCTGGATCTTTCTGTTCAGGGATGAAATGACCTAGAAAAAATTGTTTTGCCCTTAACATTTTCAGCATAATTTATATAAAAATTTGTAGTTTAGTAGACTGATACTCTATTAAGTAGAAATCCATTTTTAAATTTTTTTTCAAGCTTTTAAGCTCTTTTTAACCTCCTTTCATTGTTTCTGGTCTGAGAAGCTTGTTTCTTTTTTTTATATAATTTTTTATTATACTGCCATGAGATATACAGTTACAAAGATGTTCATGTTTGAGTTTCAATCATGAAACACATAGTGTTCCAGCACCCATTACTCCACCAGTGGGAATTAACCTCTCCCTGGCCTACAGGTACTTCTCTCTCTCTCTCTCTCTCTCTCTCTCTCTCTCCCTTTTCTTACACATTGTGGCTTGCAATGCATATATTAATTAGATCCCTTTGCCTATATTCAGTGCTCAGTTCTAGGCTGGTATTATCATTTCCAACATTTATTAGCACATTGTTCCCTTCTGTGTCTTACCTAACTTCTGACTCCCACACACTTGCTGTAGATTCCACCCACTGACAAGACCTCCTAATCCATGTTTTGCCTGACCTTGGATATTGGTATCATACTATTTTATTTTTACATCCTTCATATAAATGCAGTCATTCTATATCTGTCCTTTTCCCTTTGGCTAATTTCACTCAGCATGATCCTCTACCTGTCCATTCACTTATAGGCAAATTTCATAATTTTGTTTTTCCTGACAGATGTACCAAAGTTTCTTTATCCAGTCGTTTGTTCTCGGGCACCTGGTTGTTTCCAGATTCTGGCTATTGTGAATAGTGCTGCTATATAGAAGTGCAAATGGTGTTTCTGTTGTGTGTTTTTGACCTCCCAGGGTATATTCCCAGGAGTGGTATGGCTGGGTCAAATGGAAGCTCAATTTCTAGTCTTTGGAGGGAATATCCATATTGTTTTCCAAAAAGGCTGGACCAGTTGACATTCCCACCAACAATGGATGAGAGTCCCTTTCTCCCGCATCCATGCCAGCACTTGTTGTTCTTACCCTTTTGGATATGTGCCAGTCTCTGTGGTGTGAGATGATATCTTATTGTTGTTTTGATTTGCATCTCCCTGATGATTAGTGATGATGAGCATTTTTTATATGCCTTTTGGCTATTTGAATTTCTTTTTTTTTTTTTTTGAAGTTTCTGTTCATTTCTTCTCCCCATTTTTTGATGGGTTGGTTGTTTTCTTCTTGTAAATTTCTACCAGTGCCTGATATATCCTGGATATTAACCTCTTATCAGATGGGTAATGAGTGAATATTCTTTACTACTTCTTTACTACTCTGTGGACTGTTTTTGTATCTTTGTCACTGTTTATTTTGATGTGCAGAAGCTTTTTAATTTCATGTTTATCTTTGCTTCCAATTGTTTTGTTAGTGGTATTTCATCTTTGAAGATGCCTTTAGCAATAATGTTGTGGAGAAGCTTGCTTCTTTTTTGTGACATTGTCATTATTTTCTTCTGAATTTAGCACATTTATTTTCTGTTAGGTACCTGTAACACTGTACATGGTATTTCTGAAATACAGTATTCCAGAATTTTTTCTCTCAGGAACATATAGGTTGATTAATAAATTTCCAAATTTCATTTAGTAAAAGATTTTATTTAATCAGAAATAAATTGAAAAGAATGCATTTATATGGAAATGTGTCCAGATCCTTAATATAACTTCCCAGAATCAAACCAAATATTACGTAAAATATAAAAATAACACTAGCGTATAGTTAAATCAGGCATGTACTGTTAAATATACCAGTAAATATAAAATGCACTGTTCTATATCAAGTAGTTCCCAGGCAAGGAGTCTAGTGTGATCACTCTTGATATTTTTGTACTGAACTTTTAGAGGGCCGCTGGGCAAAGCAATACTGAGAACTGTTTTCACTTTCCACCCTTTGCAGTCAAAAGTAAAACTCCACTTTGAATATATGTATACACACATACACAGACACGCACATATATAATTTTTTTTTGGTTGGTGAAAATAAATACCTATGATGAACGTTTATAAAAGTAAATTTGTGAACATCTTTGTAATTTTATATCTCACAGTGATATAATAAAATATTAATGAAAAAAGAATCATTGACAGAAAAAAAATAAAAAAGTAAAGTTGTGCATTGTGAACTCTAGAAAAGCCAGGCGCACCTGTACTGTCAATCTACACACTCAGCTTCAGGCCCCGGTTTTCTGAGATCAGAGTGCCTGAGGTATAAGCTCAGGGCATACTTTCCTATCTTGTACTTAAACAAGATACAATTGACGTTGATTTTATGATTTGGAGACTGATCTCTTGGCATTTATTGTGAAAAGATTTTCAGTCACCTTGCTCTTTGATAACAGGATCATAGCTTTTTAGCATCTTTCTAAAGTGTTCGTTGAGGGCTAGAAAGATAGTACAGTCAGTAAAGCACTTGCCTTCTTGTGGCCAACCTGAGATTCATCCCAGGTATTCCATCTGGTCCCCTGAGTGCTTCCAGGAATGATTCCTGAGTGCAGAGACATGAGTTACCCCTTAACTTTCCTTGGTGTGACCCCAAAACAACAGCAACAACTAAAGTGTTCTTTAAACTATTCCATAGTTGCCTTAAAAAAAAGTGATTGCCTTAAAAAGGGCACTAAGGACAGTGTTATATTGAGATTATACTATTGAGATTGTTGAATAAATGAATGATAGAATTACTTGTATCACTTGTCTTCCCGTTGTTCATCAATTTGCTCGAGCGGGCACCAGTAACATCTCCATAAGTCCTGTCATGTGCTAGTGTAGGCCAAGGGCATCTGCTCGTTCCAGGAACATGAAGAGCCTCAAACAATTCGTTCAGATCATGGGAATGAGGTCAATAATTTGTTACTGGTTTTTGGTATATCAAACAGGACACGGGTAGCTTGCCAGGCTCTGCCATCTGGGTGGTATACTCTCAGTAGTAGGCTCGCAGTTTCTGCATTTACTAATAAACCTCAAGGCCACGAAGGCCCAAACACAATGGGAAGAGATAGGTTTTTCTCTTAGGTAGAGTTCTGATGAGCTGTGGAGTCCGGATGTTGAAAATGGTGGCCCTCATGATGTGGGAGTTCCTCTGCTTTCTTGTGAAGCTCTACTGGGATGAGGTAAGGGCTAGAACCTGTCTTCCCTCCCGGAAGCTTCATGATCAGCTGAGCACAGGGAGAGCCAGTAGCAGCTCTGCACCATGTATCTGTTATCTATAGTTTAACTAATACAGAATGTATATCTTAATTCTTTAGCATAAGAATGGAAACTTTTACTGAATAAGCTTAATTTTGCTAAAGATTTCTTTTTGGGGGCCTTTGTCTCATGCCTAGCAATGCCTAGGGTTACTCCTGGTTCTGCACTAAGGAATTATCCCTGGAAGTGCTCAGGGAAACTATATTGAATGCTAGGCATTGAGCCCGAGTACCAACAAATAGTTAAGTGATGTAGTGAATGCCACAGATAACGCTTAGTTAGACTTAGGTCTAGTATTCATGAATCTTGATTACAAGTTCAATCATTGGTCTTTGCATTGAACAACTTGGATTGGCATCCAATATCATTAAAAAGCATGTATATACCTATAAAGTATATAAATATTATATAATTCATCTTTTTTAATTAATATTTTATTATACCACCGTGAGATATACACTTACAATGTTGTTTATGTTTGGGGGTTTCAGTCACACAGTGTTCCAGCACCCATCCCTCCACCAGTGCCCATTTCCCACCACTAGTGTCCCCGATTCCCTCCTCCCTCCCATAGCCTGCCTCTATAGCAGGTTCCCTATATCTTTTCTCTCTTTCTCCCCCTCTCTCTTTCTCTCTCTCTCTTTCTCTCTTCCTTCTCTTACATATTGTGGATTGTAATACATACACTTGGAGGTTATCATGTGTATCTTTTTCCCTGTATTTAATGCTCAATTATAGGTTGGTATTAGCCCTTTCGACAGTTATTAGCACATTATTCCCTTCTCCGTCTTACCTAACCTCTGATTCCCACATGTTTGTGGTAATTTCCACCTTTGACAAGACCTCCTGATCCATGTTTAGCCTGACTTTGGATTTTGGTATCATAATATGTATATATGTGTATATATATATATCATGCAAATAAATGCAATCATTCTATATCTGTCTTTTTTCTGACTAATTTCACTCAGCATGATCCTCTCCGTGTCCATCCATTTATAGGCAAATTTCATAACTTCATTTTTCTTAACAGCTGCATAGTATTCCATTGTGTAGATGTACCAAAGTTTCTTTATCCAGTTATCAGTCTTGGGCATACTGGTTGTTTCCAGATTCTGGCTATTGTGAATAGTGCTGCTATGAAAATAAAAGTGCAGATGGTGTTTCCGCTGTGTGTTTTTGGCTTCCCAGGGTATATTCCCAGGAATGGTATGGCTGGGTCAAATGGGAGCTCAATTTCTAGTCTTTGGAGGAATGTCCATGTTGTTTTTCAGAAAGGCTGGGCCAGTTGACATTCCCACCAACAATGGATGAGAGTTCCCTTTACCCCGCATCCATGCCAGCACTTGTTGTTCTTACCCTTTTGGATATGTGCCAGTCTCTGTGGTGTGATATGATATCTCATTGTTGTTTTGATTTGCATCTCTCTGATGATTAGTGATGATGAGCATTTTTTCATATGCCTTTTGGCCATTCTAATTTTTTCCTTGTCAAAGTTTCTATTCATTTCTTCTCCCCATTTTTTGATGGGGTTGGCTTTTATTTTTTTTCTTGTAAAGTTCTACCAGTGCCTGATATATCCTGGATATTAACCCTTTATCATATGGGTATTGGATGAATATTCTTTTCCATTCTGTGAACTGTCTTTGTATTTTGGTCACTGTTTCTTTTGAGGTGCAGAAATTTTTTAGTTTCATGTAGTCCCATATGTTTATTTTCTCTTCTAGTTGCTTCATTAGTTGTTTTTCACCTTTGAAGATGTCTTTAGCTTCAATGTTGTGGAGGGTTTTTTTTCCTATATTTTTTTTCAACATAGTTTATGGATTCAGGTCTGATATTGAGATCTTTAATCCATATTGATCTGATTTTTGTGCATGGTGTTAGACAAAGGTCCAAATTCATTTTTTTTGCATGTAGCTGCCCAGTTTTCCCAGCACCATTTGTTGAAGAGGCTTTCCTTCCTCCATTTTGGACTCTTTGCTCATTTATCAAAGATTAACTGGTCATGTGTTTGAGGGTGGGTGTCAGTATACTCAACTCTATTCCATAGGACCACAGGTCTGTTTTTATTCCAATACCATGCTGTTTTAATTACTACTGCTTTGTAGTACAGTTTGAAGTTGGGTAAGGTGATGCCTCCCATCTTCTTTTTCCCAAGGATTGCTTTAGCTATCCGTGGGGGTTACATATTATATAATTAATCTTTAAATTTCTGATTTAAGAAAGAGGAATTAAAGCTTCAGCAAAATTAATGGATTGGGTGATAGGACAGTGGGTAGGGCATTTGCCTTGCTTGTGGCTGACACTGGTTCGATAATATTTTGTATGGCATTTTTTTGTTTCTTCCTTGAACCCATTTTATCTGGATAAAATTTATTAGAAAAGGGAAGAGTCTTTGAGATGCTAGTATTTGACTAGTTCTGCATCTCAAAGTGTTCATCAGATCATTGTTATAGATGAAATATTATCCTTTAGAAATATTCTGTATTTCACAAATAACTAGAAATACTAAATACTTAGTACTTAAATGCCATTAAACTTTATTACTATTTTACATATTAAAACATCTGGAAATAAAATAACTTTTTCATCAAAATGTTTATCATTATTATCTTTAAAAGAAATAAGATTAAAGAGAGCTGAATAGGGTTAGCACTTGGCTTGCATGTGGCCAAGTCTGGTTTGATCTCCAACATCACCAGGAATGACTCCTGAGCATAGAATCCGAAGTAAGGAGTAAAACCTGGGGCCGGGCGATAGCCCAGAGGGTAGGGCGTTTGCCTTGCAGCGGCCGGCCTATGCTGGCTGGGGTTCAATCCCCGAATCCCATATGGTCCCCTGAGCACCGCCTGAGTGATTCCTGAGTGCAGAGCCAGGAGAAACCCCTGAGCATTGCCGGGTGTGACCCAAAAAGCAAAAAAAAAAAAAAAAAAAAAAAAAAAGGAGTAAAACCTGAGGGTGTAAGTTGGGGGAATAAGTTGGGGGTGACCAAATGACCAAAACCTTTTCCCCAAAACAAAATAAGACGTTTCAGAAAAGGATAAAAATGAAAAGTTATATCATCCAAAATAACACTTCGCTAAAATTTGTTGACCTGTTTTTAGACCCATTTCAATGACAGCTGCGTTCCATTCAGAGTTAAAATAATGACATTAAATTTGCTTTTTTTATTCTTTTTTATGTTCATAAACTCTTGTTTTTTATTTTTTTTTAACTTTTTTGAGTAACAGCCGGTGATACTCAGGGTTACTCCTACTCTGCACACAGGAATTACTCCTGGTGGTGCTTGGGGACCATATGGTATGCTGGGGATCAAACCTGGGTCGGGCACTGAAAAGCAAACTCCCTACCTGCTGTGCTATCACTCAGGCTTCTTATTAATAGCTTTTAATGGATACTCAGTATTTACATGAATGGATTGGCCATAACTTATGTTATTTGTTCTCTATTGCACATGTACGTTTCCATACTATTACAAATAGAACTGATAATAGTTTTTGTATATATAAAATCTACTGTATGTATTTAATCAATTCTATATAATAAATCCCTAAGCATAGAATTACTAGTCTCATATTATGATATCTGCTCTGTTTTTTTATGTGAAAGTTGAAGACTATATGAATTAATTTGGGATCAATTATATAATGAAAAATTTACCTGCAATCATTAAAACAGGATAGTAAGATAAATCAGATATTTAAAAAAACCTAAGAAACAGGCCTAATAAGGTCTCACACAGAACACAGACACACATACATACACATACAACTCTTGCCATAAAATCTAACTGTCATTGTATCACAAAGTATTATTTTCCTAAAGTTATAAGTCAGTTTCAAGGAAAGGATTTCTAAGAAATATACAATTGAAATTCAGGCCTTTGAGTATTTATTTAATTTCAATTTATAAGAGATATTGTTTAACATCTTTTTTCAGTTTAGTTTAGGTAATTTTGTAGTGTTAAAGGTCTTTAACATCTCTGTTTCTTCAGAAAATAATTTCTTAAAAACACAGTTCAGGCCTAGGGTAATACAAAGCTTGGAGAAGTGACTTCTTTAGGTCTACTATTGAATTCCCTGACTCTATAGAGGGGCCTCTGGCCAGGCCCAGCAGTAACACTCAAACATCCCTTAGATATAATGAAAAGAATTAGTGATTATAGATTATAAATCTTATAAATCACCCCAGGAAGCATACTATAAACAAATCAAATGCTTTTATGGAAACATCCCAAAGATAGGAATGTACTAGAGACTGTTTTTTTCCATTACATGACCCTTCATTTAATTTTATGGCAGTTATGGAGTTGATCCTGGAGTGAGACTTAGCAAAAACCATGTCTGGAAGTGGGAGGAGTTGGGGTCTGGCCTATGGATATTGATATGCCGGAGAGGGAAAGAGCTTGTCCTTCTAGAAAAGTGACAGTAGTAGTAGTAGTAGTAGTAGTAGTAGTAGTAGTAGTAGTAGTAGTAGTAGTAGGTAGTAGTAATAATGAGCAGCAGCAGCAGCAGTAGTAGTAGTAGTGGAGGAGGGGGAGGAGGAGAGAGGAGGAGGAGGAGGAACTGTGACACTGAGAGCAATGGCTGTGCCAGAGTGGCAGGACAGGATGTGATCTGCAGCTGGGGGAAGAGATGTGTTTTGGCTGTTTCTTTTCCAACAGGGGAGTTTGGTGAATAGCAGAAGAATGCATGGATAAAAGATCTTGCAATTCAACCCTTCCACAGTTTTATAGCCTTCCACCTTTGTATACAGGAAGCACAAACTTTATGCGATGAGGTGACTTTGTCATGGAGGCCTTGGGAAAGAGTAACAGATGTGAAGTGGGGGTCAAGGTATGCTTATCCTTGAGAAGTCTAAAGTGGAAGGATATCAGCTTGTTCTCAATATGGAAGAGATAGCAAACCTCTATTATTAGGATCCTGAGAACATTATCATCACATTTCTTAATTTGTGGATTCCCCAGGAAGTGACCTGGGTTTATATCTCTGACTCTTGCCATAAATGGTCTCCCACATTCTAAAAAACTATCTCTGAACTAAATTAATTATAAATGAGGTGACCCAGCAATTGCGCAGTGGCCTTTAATCACTCATAGTGATCAGTGTTTCTGATTTCTCCCATAGGCTGAAGACATATGACTCAATATATTCCCCCAGTTTTTTTTTTTATTTTGTTTTGTTTTCCATTTCCAGAGTCTTCATTCTGCAATGACCTCCAAATCATTCATCTAGCTTGGGCATTGAAAGATTACTACTTCCTTTTGGGTTGCTGCTTTTAACCTCAGATTCAGTCTTTGCATACATAGTTGTTTCTTATTGTTGTTTAAGCTCTAAAGGTTGCACCAGGTGCAAAGAGAAACCTTAGCATTGTAACCTCAAACATTTCTTTTGAATCATTTCCTCTTTAGGGTAGGATGACTGTAAAAAGGATTATCAGTGGAGAATGCGGAGATCTCTCAACTTGGCTTTCCCTTGGCTGGGCTGTCACTGTTTTTTCCCACTGTCTCTTAATTTGCTTTTGGCTTTGAAGAACATGTCTCTACTCATATATATCTAAAAGGAGCATTGTACTAGGAATTTCCCATTTTTTACAGCATTCACAACCCTTTAATTTTTATGATCACAAATGTGTAGCAGTTACTTGTTTGATTTTGTGTGTGTATTTGCATGAATGGGAAATAGTTTTTTTTTAAAGTAATGCCTATTAATAATAATTGATAGGATAGACAATGAAAACAAAGAATGCTGCTAGGAAATAGTGACTTTACTAAGGGGATTTTAACTGACTCTAAGAATTTCATGAGAGCAATCTAGTTTAAAGTTGTGTGTGTGTGTGTGTGTGTGT
>JAJIBD010010586.1:0-37872 GCA_021461705.1 Cryptotis parvus
AGGCCGCATGCAAAGAACATGCCCTCCCCACTGTCCTCTCTCCAGATTTTCTGTTTCTATTTTCATGAGGTATCTGTTCTGAACTTCTTATTTTTGGGTTTTTGGGCTTCATCTGGTGATGCTTAGGGGTTACTCTTGACTCTGCACTCAGAAATCAAACCCAAGTTGACTGCGTGCAAGGCAAGCACCCTACTAACTGTACTATCTCTCCAGCTCCCCATGCTGAACACTTGATGTAAATAGAATCTTGCAAGTGCCCTTCATGTCACCCTAATGCACCTGACAGTGATTCCAGGCTTACCCAGCCTAGAGTGGGCATCAGGGCTTCATTCCTGTTTGCTGTCAATCAGATTCTGTTGGGTGGATGAGCCATGCTGTGCGTCTGTCCACCAGTGTGTCGATGGGCATTGGGTTGTCACATTCTGACTGATGCATCAAGCTGCTATGAACGTTCACATGTAGGATTTTGTCTAGATGTGTGTTTTCAGTTGTTTTGGGTGTAACCCTGGGGATGGAGTTGTTGGGTCAGAGCCTGTGTGTGTAATGTTTTGAGGAACTGCCCGTGGTTTCCAGAAGAAGCGTCACCATTTTACATTCCCCATGGGACTGGACGGAGGACTTCAGTTTCTCCACATTCTCCCCAACACTTGTTACCGTCTTTTTTAGAAAAATATTTTAATTTTAGCCTTGCTGTGGGGAGGGAAGTGATATCTCATTGTGATTTGGATTTGCATTTCCCTAATGACTAATGATATCGAGCATCTTTTAAGGGGTGTTTGGACCATTTTGCGTCCCTTCTTTACAGAAACATCTATTCAACGCCACTGTCCAGTTTTCAGTGGGGGTTAGTTTGTCTGTTTGTTGTTGAGTAAGTTGTTGAGTTCTCTCTTACTGGAAATATAACTGGCAAACATTTTGTGCTTTTCTGTGATAGGCATTTCGGCTCTTAAGAGCACCCTTTGAAGCACAGTTTTCAAACTGAGCAAAGTACAGATGATCCTTTCTGCTGTTCTTTGTGTCGAGTGTTACTGTTGCTGACTATTATTCTTGGGTTGCCTCTTTCTTCATCTCTGGTGTCTGTGCATCATGTGTCCTGGGATCTGTTTATACTGGGCTTTGTTACTATATATTTTTAAAGTCTGTCCTCTACTCATAAATAAAAGGGGGCTAGGCAAACAGTACAGTGGGTAGGGCACTTGCCTTGCACGTGGTGGTCCTGGGTTTGATCCTCAGCACCCCATAAGCCCCCTTCAGCTCTTCTAGAAATGATCCCTAAGTCAGAACCAGAGTAAGACCTGAACACTGCTGAGTACGGTCCCCTCACACAAAAAAGCAAAAACAATAATAATACCCCCACCGGACTACAAGAGTATGCTACCCGCGCGGCGGAGCCTGGCAAGCTACCTGTATTGTATTTGATATACCAAATACCAGTAACAATTATAGACCTCATTCCCATGACCTGATGGAATGGTTTGAGGCTCTTTATGTTCCTGGAGCAAGCAGGTGCCTTTGGGTTCCTACTTGCTTGAGACAGGACATATGGAGATGTTACTGGTGCCCGCTTGAGCAAATCAATGATGAACGGGAAGACAGTGATACAGTGAATACCCCCCACCAAAAAAAATCAGGTCGAGAGCAATAGTCCAATGGGTACGGTGTTTGTCTTGCACTTGGCTGACCCACATCTGATGTCCCATGTCACATCTGATCTTTGAGCATTACCAAGAGTGATCCCTGAGCACAGAGCCAGAAGTAAGCAAGCCCTGAGCACCTCTGGGTGGGCCCCTCCAAAAAGACCAGGCCTTGGGGCTGGAGTCATAGTACAGCAGGCAGGGCATTTACCTTGCAGGGGCAGACCCAGGTTCTATCCCCGACACCATACGGCATCCCCGAGCACCGCCAGGAGCAATTCCAAAGTGCAGAGTCAGAAGTAACGCCTGAACATGCTGAACATGGCTGGGTGTTATCCAAAAAAGAAAGAAAGATAAAAGATCAGTCTGGGGAGATAACATGAAGAGGTGGAGTGTAGACATGTGTGAACCCCAAATTTGATCCCAGGCACCATGTGGTCCCAAAGCCTCTATTAAAAAACAAACCAGGGGCGGAGCGATAGCCCAGCGGGTAGGGCGTTTGCCTTGCACGCGGCCGGCCTGTGCCGGCCCTGGTTCGATCCCCGGCATCCCATATGGTCCCCTGAGCACCACCAGGAGTGATTCCTGAGTGCAGAGCCAGGAGTAACCCCTGAGCGTCGCCGGGTGTGACCCAAAAAGCCAAAAAAAAAAAAACCAACAAACACACCAAACAGTGACAGTCTGGTGTGTGCTTGTCCATCAGTCTGTCGATGGACATTGGGTTGTTACCTTCTGACTGATGCATCAACAGTGAGAGTTCAATGACATTTGGCCTTTCCCTCTTGCCCTCTCTGGTCTTTCCCTAGCAAGTGCCCAAATTCAGGACCAAAGCAAGCCAGCTAAACATCTCTCTGTTGTTCTCTGCTCAGCAACCCAGGACTGATAAGCGGGCCCTTGATGTGTACCCCCATGAGACCTGACCAGTACCCCTCCCCACTGCCATGTACCCGGTGTTGGGTCTAAAATATGGTTGTTTGGGGGCCAGAGCAGTAGTATAGCAGGTAGGATGTTTGCCTTGCATGTTTCCGACTCGGTTTGAAGCCCAGCATCCCATATGGTTCCCTGAGCACCGCCAGGAGTAATTCCTGAGTGCAGAGCCAGGAGAAACCTCTGAGCATTGCCAGAAAAAGAAGTCTCTGTTTTAATTATTAAATATTAAGAGAGCGTCTATGGGGACTGAGTGATAGCACAGCGGCTAGGGCATTTGTCTTGCATGTGGCTGACTCAGGTTCAATCCCCTGAATCCCATATGATTCCCCGAGCAGCACCAGGAATAATTCCTGAGCGTAGAGCCAGGAGTAACCCCTGAGCATTGCCGGGTGTGACTGAAAAGCCAAAATAAAATAAAATAAAATAAA
The DNA here is from genome assembly GCA_021461705.1 of Cryptotis parvus. NCBI lineage: Eukaryota > Metazoa > Chordata > Mammalia > Eulipotyphla > Soricidae > Cryptotis > Cryptotis parvus. The sequence continues at coordinate 2,993 of JAJIBD010010586.1, forward strand.
ATAAAATAAAAATAAAATAAAGTAAAATAAAACAAAATAAGGTTCTTCATCCTGAGAAGGTTGGGGTGAGGACTGGTCAGGGAACCTTTGTTCCCCTCCCTGCAGAATGATGCCATCAACCCTGAGGACTTCCCAGAATCCGTCTACAAAAGTTTCCTCATGAGCCTCTGCCCTCGGCCGGAAATAGACGAGATCTTCACATCCTAGTGAGTTTCCTGGGCATGTGGGCCTGGGGAAGGGAAGGGTTTTCGCCCCAGCCTCCTGCCTGCCATGCTGGGAACGGAGCAGCCTCACTGGAGAGGGCCTGCGTGAGCATCCTCTGGCCCAGAGGCCACCTGGACTCCTCCCTCCGGCCCACAGCCACGCCAAGGCCAAACCCTACATGACCAAGGAGCACCTGACCAAATTCATCAACCAGGTGCAGCGGGACCCCCGACTCAACTCTCTGCTGTTCCCACCAGCCCGGCCCGACCAGGTCCAGGGCCTCATCCACAAGTATGAGCCCAGTTGCATCAACGTGCAGAGGGGTGAGATGCTGGTGTCCTTCCCTGTCCCCAAACCCCTGGTCTCCCCGCTTCCCCCGCCCGAGCTGTTGGCTGCAGACCTGACCGCCAGCCCCGGTCCTACAGGCCAGCTGTCCCCTGAAGGCATGGTGTGGTTCCTGTGCGGGCCGGAAAACAGTGTGCTGGCCCAGGACAAGCTGCTGCTCCACCAGGACATGACACAGCCGCTCAACCACTACTTCATCAATTCCTCCCACAACACCTACCTCACAGGTGGGCCCCACGGCCTCGCGGCAGGGCAGGGCCTGTCGCCACCGGAATCCTGACCCATGTCCGCTGACCCGCCTCCTCCCCCACAAACCCCAGCGGGCCAGTTCTCTGGCCTCTCCTCGGCAGAGATGTACCGTCAGGTGCTGCTGGCAGGCTGCCGCTGCGTGGAGCTGGACTGCTGGAAAGGGAAGCCCCCGACGAGGAGCCCATCATCACGCACGGCTTCACCATGACCACTGACATCTACTTCAAGGTGGGCCTGCCCGCACCTGGGGAGCTTGTGGCCGTGGCAGGGGCTGAACTCCAGGTTCTGGGGCGTGAAGCAGAGGAGGAAAAAGTGGCCTCAGACCCTATGGGGACAGGGAGGAGGCGCCTGGGAAGGGGGCAGGAAGCCCAGGGCACTGGCCCCCGGGGAGGGAAGCCCAGGGCACTGGCCTCCCTGCCATGGAGTCCCTCTCCTGTAGGAAGCCATCGAAGCCATTGCAGAAAGCGCCTTCAAGACCTCCCGTATCCCGTCATCCTGTCATTCGAAAACCACGTGGACTCGTGAGTACCCTCCGCCTCTGGCGTCCCTCGCTCCGCCTGCAGCTGTCCTCTCTGCACTGTCCCTGTCCCGGCCAGTTCCTCCTGCTCTCAACACTGTCCTTCTCCTCAGCTCTCCTATCTCTGCATCCTTCTGGGCCTCCACCGAGGGAGGGATGAGGGTGCTGGGTGGGGGGTCACTGCTGAGCCCCAATGCCTCTTCCATCCTACAGACCCCGACAACAGGCCAAAATGGCTGAGTACTGCCGGACAATGTTCGGGGATATGCTGCTCACGGAACCCCTGGAAAAATTCCCGGTGGGGGCAAAGGGCTCCCTTCAGGGCTGCAGGCTGGGGATCCGGGTAGAGTTTGGGGATCAGGGGGCCAGAAGAAGGAAGAGGATGGAGGATGCCGAGGTTCCTTGGGGAGCCCCCAGGGGTGCTGGGACCTTCTCACCACACTCACGTGGGCTGGTGCTGAGCTTCAGGGCACACGTGCATGGATATTCCTGCACTCTGGGTGCTGACACCCTCAGGGCGCAGCCAGGTGGGCTCCAGCTCAGGGACTGTGAGGGAGGGCCCGGCAGTGTCTGGGCTGGTTTTGGGGAGCAAGGAAGGCGTCCTGGTGCAAGTGATAGCTCCATAGTTGCTCTAGAAGCAACTGGACTTACCTGGGTGATGGCAGAAAAAGAGGGTTCCAGGCAGAAGGAGGGGGTGAGAGAACAGTGGAGCTGAAGGCCCTGAATCCTCTGGGGAGCTCAGGCAGGGGTGAGGGAGACCGAGCTGACCCTCTCCCTCTCCCCCAGCTGAAACCAGGTACCCCCTGCCCAGTCCTGAAGAACTCAGAGGGAAGATCCTCATTAAGAACAAGAAGAACCAGTTCTCTGGCAAGGAGGCGGGTGGGGAGCCGGAGGACAGCTGCCCACCCAGTACCCCAGTGGGTGGGGAGGACGCCAGGTGAGTCCTGGGGGAGAGCTGGGGAGAAGCAGCTGGACCGAGAGAGGGGCAGGTCCTGAGGGGGACTGTCGCCCTCTCCCCACCGCAGTGGCACAGCCCTCGTGAAGCCATGTGGGCTGGTGAGGAGGAGGAGAAGAAGGAAGAGGAGGAGGAGGAGAGAGGAGGAGGAGGAGAAGGAGAAGGAGGAGGAAGAGGAAGAGGCAGGAGAGGAAGAGGAAGAAGAGCTGGGGTGTCTGGACGAAGAGGAGATAAAGAAGATGCAGTCAGATGAGGTGTGTGTTGGGCATGGGGACCACAGATCCTTCGGTCCTTCCTGCCCCGTTGCCCTGGGGTAGGGGCCACCCTGGCACTGGGTCCTGGGGCTCTGTCCAGCCTGCACTCTCCTTCCCAGGGCACAGCGGGCCTGGAGGTGACGGCTACGAGGAGATGTCTAGCCTAGTCAACTACATCCAGCCCACCAAGTTCATCTCCTTCGAGTTCTCGGCCGGTGAGTGGGGGGAGAGGAAGGAAGCCCCCCATACTTGTGTGGGGCTGGAGCTATAGCACAGCGGGGAGGGTATTTGCCGTGCATGTGGCTGACCCAGCTTTGATCCCTGGCACCCTGTATGGTCCCCGAGCCCCCGAACACTGCCAGGAATAACTCCTGAGTGCAGAGCCGGGAGTAAGCCCTGGGCATCGCCGGTGACCCCAGAACCAAACAAAAGGGTACACACTCCTGTGTCTAGGTGAGTGAGGGCTCCCCACCCTCACCCAGTCCAGGGCTCAGCCTGTGCCTATAAATAGCTGCCCCAAGGAGTCAGGCCTGCGCTGTTCAAGTGGCTGTGGCTCCGAGCTTCCTGACACTGTCCGGGGACCTTGGCACCGGCTAGCAAAGTGGGGTGTTCTGGAGCGTGTCAGCGGCAGGCGGGGGTCTGGGACAGGTGCCCTCAGCGGCCGGCTGTGGTTCCCAGTGAGCCCCAGAGCAGGGAGACTGCTGGGGTGGGGGGCAGGAATAGCAGCTAGTGTCCCCTGAGCTGGGCCCCTGACCTCTGCGGCACCCGGGCTGGCCTCCCTCTGCTGCCTCTGGTCACTGCACCCCGCCCTCCTCTCCCCTGCACCTGCCATCCTCTGCCCTCTGACATGGCCCCACGCTCGGATCTCTGAGTGACACAGGCCCACACCTGCCTCCTAACCCGAGCTCCCTGGGTGTGCCCAGTCCCACCCCCAGCAGGTGTGCTCGGCTCCCCACTCACCTTCAAAGGCTCCTGACCCAGGGCCCTGCCTCACTGTCCCCTTATCCCCACGCACCCACACTCTCTCTAGGACCATGTGATGCCCCCTCCCTGTGTGTGCCCACCAGGCACCCCTGGCACATACTGGGACCCCCCATACTTTCTGGGGCAGCTTCTCAGTGGAAATGCCAGGTGGGCACCTTCTGGGCACTGGACTGGGAGGGCAGGGGGTCAGGGTGGGCACAGTCTCAATGCCCCGACCCACTTTTGCCCACACAGAGCAGAACCGGAGTTATGTCATCTCCTCCTTCACGGAGCTCAAGGCCTATGACCTGCTGTCCAAGGCCTCGGTGCAGTTTGTGGAGTATCCTTGGTGCTGGCATGGTGGGGGCCCTGGCTGTGCTGGCAGGCTGGGGGCTCTGGGGCTGGCGGGGCCCTGGCGGGTGGGCGGCTCCCTATACTCTGAGGACAGCTACAACAAGCGCCAGCTGAGCCGCATCTACCCCAAGGGCACCCGCATGGACTCCTCCAACTATATGCCGCAGATGTTCTGGAATGCCGGGTGCCAGATGGTGGCCCTCAACTTTCAGACGATGGGTGAGGGCACCCTCCTGGCCCCTTTGAGAACTGATACCAGTCCCCTGCTTCCCACCTCGCCCCATCCACAGAACAGAGAGGCATGTCCTTCCTGATGACTCCTAGGACTCCGGGAGCACACCAGGGTGAGGGTACCTGTATTCTGGGGTACAGGCGCCCCACACAGCTCGGCAGTGGCCACAGGTGTCTGGGGGTGTGGGCACACCCAGACCCCCACCCTCTGCCCATCTGCATGTGGTGGGGCTGGGGCCGGCCTACTCAGGGTCAGCCGGCCACTTGTTCGGAGGTTTCCAGCTTGGCCTTCTTCCTGGGAGGCGAGCCCCCCCAGGAGCCAGAGACTCTCCCTCGCACTGTGCCCCCCAGCGTCCCCTTCCCCAGACAGGAGCAGGGCCAGACCCACCTCACAGTGCACCCCGGCCCCCAGACCTGCCCATGCAGCAGAACATGGCTCTGTTCGAGTTCAACGGCCAGAGCGGCTACCTCCTCAAGCACGAGTTCATGCGGCGGCCGGACAAGCAGTTCAACCCCTTCTCCGTGGACCGTATCGACGTGGTGGTCGCTACCACCCTTTCCATCACGGCAAGGCCCTACGGAGGCTCCATGGCCGGGAGGGAGGGCTGGGCTGGGTGCGGGGGAACGGGGGGGGGACACAACAGTCCCACTCCTCCACTCCCAACCCCTCCCTGATATCCTGGAAACTTCAGCCACAGCCAGTTCGCTCAGGAGCAAGTTGCCTTGGAAACTGCCTCCTCAGCGCCAAGGCTGCCTCTTGGTCCCCATGGAAACCGAGGGGAAGGGCTGAGGCAGGGGTGGGGGGGGGGAGGCGAGTGGGCAGAGTGGGGCAGCCGGAGCCCCAGGCCGGGGAGGGCCCGTTCCTTCCTGCAGGGGAAGGGCCCCAAGAGGCATGGCCGTCCCCCTGCATGCTGGAAGCCTGCTGGTCACTGGTCAGCGCAGTTCAGCTGGAACTGTGCAACCCTAGCTGGCCAGTGCTGAGTGGGGCCCGTGCACGGATGCCGGGTGGAGGTGGGTGCCAGGGTTTGGGGCACTGGGAGCTGATGGCGGCCCACCATGACTCCCCCTCCAGGTAATTTCGGGGCAGTTCCTGTCGGAACGTAGCGTGCGCACCTACGTGGAGGTGGAGCTGTTCGGTCTTCCTGGGGACCCCAAGAGGCGCTACCGCACCAAACTGTCCCCCAACACCAACTCCATCAACCCTGTCTGGAAGGGAGGAGCCCTTCGTCTTCGAGAAGGTGGGGCCAGGGCAGGGCAGGGGCAGAAAAGAGGAGATAGATCAAGGAAGTCCCCAGTGCCCCATCTCCCCAGACCAGCCCTGAACTCCCTCACCCGGCCCCCTGAACTCTGAGAACCCCCAAAGGCAGCTCATGGGGCAGTCCAGGGCAGGTGGGTTTTGTGTGTGTGCGCGTGTTAGAGGCTGGGGTGGAAGCGTGAGTGCAGACGCCTGTGGAATCGGAGGGCGCCTTGGGGGCACACGGGCTGCTGGCTGCCCAGGGCTGATTCCCCTGCTTGTGGCCAGCACAACTGTCCCTATGGCCTGGAGTGTGGTCACTGTCCTCTGCAACTCTATTAAGGGCTCCCATGTTCTCCCACTGACCCCAAGATTTCTGGGGTTCTGGAGGTCCCCCTCCCCAGCTCGGCCTGTCCTGAGCGCCCCCTCTCGCCAACCCCAGATCCTGATGCCTGAGCTGGCCTCGCTCAGGGTGGCTGTGATGGAGGAAGGCAACAAGTTCCTTGGCCACCGCATCATCCCCATCAACGCCCTGAACTCGGGTAAGGTCAGGGGTCCCTCTCCATCCCTAGAGGGGCTGAGATGTGGCCAGCCTCGGGGAGCACCCAGAGGTGGAGAGTCAAGGCCGGAGTAAGACCTCTCCAGGGATGACTGGAGGGGGAGATGCCGTCATCGCACAGCGGCTCCTGTCCTTTTCCGAACCCTGGGGCTTCCGAGGAACGGGCACTGAAAATGCACTAAGGCCTTTACAGCATGTTCTCGATAACCATGTGAGGTAGATGCGGTTACTCCCAGCCCACCTCCAACTCCTAAGTTAGCATGCCGGGAGATGGTACAGCGGGTAAGGCTGACCCTGGCTCAAACCTCGGAGCCCCGAAAGTCACTCCCTGAGTGCAGAGCAAGGGGTAAGTCCCGAGCACATGAGGAAGTTCCCAGAGATATAAAGGGATGATCTGTCTGCGCACAGGGCCAGCAGGATTCCATGCTGGCGGGCGTCTGGCCGACTCTGCCACTCAGCCTTGCCCCTGCAGGGTACCACCACCTGTGCCTGCACAGCGAGAGCAACATGCCCCTCACCATGCCTGCACTGTTCGTCCTGCTGGAGATGAAGGACTATGTGCCTGACACCCTGGCGGGTAGGTGCCCCCTCCTCTCGGCCCCTCAGCCGGGCTCTCTGGGGGCTCCCAGCGTGCCTCCATGCTGTGCTTATCACCCCTCTGGCCTCAGATCTCACAGTGGCCCTCGCCAACCCCATCAAGTTCTTCAATGCCCACGACAAAGAAATCCATGAAGCTCAAGGCCGCCATGGGAGAAGTGCCTGAGGTCCGTGTCCCCCGCCCCCACCTTCCAGGGCCAGATGCCCCAACTTTTAAGGCCTGGGGTGTGGGAAGCTAGGTGAGGAGCCGTGTCAAAAAGGCTGAACCTTTCCTCCCCACACAGATGTCCATTCCCGTGGGCAGCCCAGCTCCTGGCAATGGGGTTTCTGCCCTGAGGAGCAACGGCTCAGCAGGTAAGAGCTGACCCTGCCTTAGTGCTTCACAAATGGCGGCCGGACGCTTTTTCATTTGGGGAGGAAAAACCTGGGTCTGGGACCTCAGGGGCTACCGGGGCGCTCTGTAGGGACCCCAGACAGCCATTGGGCAGGGTGAGAGGCGGGAAAACCCAGCCAAGGTGAGGCATTCCCCTCCGACTCAAGCTTATGCCTTTTGTAGCAGCGGGGCCTTTGCCAGGGAAGAGGCCATCAAGCTCGCCAGCAAGCCGGCTGCGGGTAAGGCCTTCTGAGTCCGAGCAGGGACAGACGCGGAGGGCTGGGCTGCGGGCTCTCGGGGTCTCACCGGGGTCCCCCCTCCACAGAGCCGCAGACGGCCAGCCTGGAGGAGCTGCGCGCTCTGAAGGACATGGTGAAGTTACAGCGGCGGCACGAGAAGGAGCTGCGCGAGGTGCAGCGGCGCGGGGGCGGCGCGCAGGCAGGAGCTGCTGCAGCGGGCAGCGGCCGAGCTCAGGCAGCCCGGCAGCTGCGGGGGGCCGCAGGGCCGGCCCCGACAAGGACTCGCGCAGAAGAAGAGGTGAGAGGAGCGGCCGCGCGGGACTCGCGCAGGCGCGGACTCAGGGCCTGTCTGCACTTGGTCTCCGCAGGGCTCTGCAGGGCGAGGAGCCTCTGGAGGCTGCTCGGACTTAGGACCTGTCTGCACGTGGTCTCCGCAGGGCTCTGCAGGGCGAGGAGCCCCTGGAGGCTGAGGCAGGCCCCGACGGGGCGGACGCACGAGTGCGGGAGCTGCAGGGCCGAGTGGAGCAGGAGCTGCTAAGGCTAGGCGAGGCGCAGCATGAGCGCGGCGGAAGCTCCGTGAGAACCACGTGGCAGAGGTGCCAGGGCCGGGGAGGGGCACAACCCCCCACCATGCTCTGTTCCACCGCCAAGGGGCTTATGCTCAGCCCGAACCCACCCACTTTTCTCCCCTGCAGCAAACTTGAAAATGCTGGAGCTGGCACGAGCGAGGCAGGCTGCAGAGCTGAAGAACCTCAAGGGGATACTGCAGACGTAGGACCACCCCCACCCAACTCCTCCAGCCCTCCCGGCCTGCCCTCCCCAGCGGGGCCCCGGGGCCCACAAAATAGCGCCCCCATGCCTTTCTCCCCAGTGATACCAAAGCCACGAAGAAAAAACTGGAGGCCAAGAGGCTGGAGAGGATCCAGGCCATGATCAAGGTCACTTGGACAAGATGGCCCAGGAGAGGTGAGGATTGTCCTGCTGGTGAGTCCAGGACCCATTCCCACTCCCACACCCCCTGCCTCCCAGAAACCCTGCAAATTGTGGGCTCCCTCCACGGGTCCTGAGTGTCCTCTCACAGAGGTGCCTGCCCCCTCTGCGGCTTTAGAAAGTGACTCTCCGTCTCTCATCTGGATCCTTGACAAGTTGTGGCACCGAGAGTCTGAGCAGTTTAGCAGATGCAGCGTGCAGGGGGAGCTTAGCACAGCCACTGTCCTCTGTGCCCCCCAGTCACACCTAGATGATGAGCATTTGGGGGCAGATCTTTCTTCAGGGCCCCCAGCTCCCAGTGAACACTCAGACCCTGGGGGCAGGGGAAATCCTGTGTTTGCCCATGGCAGACCCCCCCCCATTCCTGCACCCTTATCCTGAGCGGACTCGAGCTCGCAGACCTTCACTGGGGGTCCTGCCCGCTCTGATGTGCTCTCCACCAGGTTGAAGAGAGAGATTAACAACTCCCACATCCAGGAGGTCGTGCAGGTGCTCAAGCAGGTAGGAACTTTCTCTCTCTCCTCTCTCCCCTTCCCTCTCTCTCTCTCTCTCTCTCTCTCTCTCTCTCTCTCTAGTGCTTTCCTTCTCCACCCTTAGGAGGTGTGATCCTAAAGCTAGGAGGCCCCGGTGAGCCTGAGTCTCTGTGTGGAGGCATTGTAGTATCAGCCTCAAGGGGTGAGTCCCTGGGCAGCTGTACTTGCATGGGAGTGATATAGCCTAGCTGACCAGGGAAAGGGAGGTGACCCGGAGTGAGAGGATCTTCCTGCAGCTCAGAAGGGGAAGGACAGTTCCATGAGAATGGGCTAAAGCTCCCAGGGGGCTACTCAGCTCCCGGGGCTGGGGCTGCTGTGATGGTCCTGCTCCCTCCTGAGTCCTGACCCTCCTTGGCGCCACCCCAGGCACTAAGCCGGGTGTCTCGGGGCGCTGCCCTCCCCCAGCACAACAGGGGCTACTAGCCTCACCTTGGAAGTCTAAAAACCTGGGACCAGAAAGGTAATATAGAGGGTTGGGCATTTGTCTTTCATGCGCCCGAACCACGTTCGGTCTAGCATCCCATTTGGTCCTCCGAGCACTGCCAGGAGTAATTCCTGAGAGTAGAGTCAGGAGTAACCCCTGAGCATTGCTAGGTGAGACCCAAAGAGAAAAAAAGTTCAAAAAACCTCCCAGGGCTGGGAAGAGAGTAGGGGGTAAGGCGCTTGCCTTGCATGTGGCTGACTTGGCACCACACATGGTCCCTCAAGGTCACTTCTGAGCACAGAACTGGCACCAGTCCTGCACTGCAGGTAATAAACAATGGTAACAGCAAAAGCTTTCAAAGCTAAAGAATTTGTCCGGGAGCTGGACCGGTAGTTTAGCGTGGGGGCACTTGCTTTGCATGTGGCCCACCCAGGTTTGATCCTCGGCATTGCTTAGAGTAAACCCTGAGCACGGAGGCAGGAGGAGGCCCTGAATATAGCTGTGGTCCAGAAACAAACAGAACTTTTCTGGGGTTGGGTGTGGGGAGGGAGATGGTGTGGAACTTGCCTTGCATGCGTGAGGCCTGAGTTTGATCCCTGGAGCCACAGTAACAGACCAAAGACTGTGCCCAGCCTCACAGCTGGCCAGTGCACTGGGATTGTGGCTGGTCCATGACCCGTCAGACTGGTGATCAGCCTCTTTCCTGCGCAGATGACGGTGAACCTAGAACGCCACCAGGAGCAGCTAGAGGAGAAACAGGCAGCCTGCTTGGAGCAGATCCGGGAAATGGAGAACCAGGTGAGAGGGGTGCCCCCACAGCCCCGTTCTGTGGGCCTGGCTCTTATAAACCAGTCGGAGATCGGCAGGGAGTGTCTCACCTCTAATTGGGGTCACAGGCTCTACCTCTCACGAGGTCCTGGCGCTCTTTCTAGTGAGGCAGCTCTCAGGGCTCCTGACCTGTGGGCACCCCTCTTCAAAGACACCGTAATGGCTCTCCCACTGGTCCCCATCTCCCACCCTGGGCATCTCCACACACGGGCATGTCCTTGCTCCACTGTCCAGCGAAGGGGCCCCTTCTGAAAGGTCATGCTTCCCTCCCACCCCAGTTCCAGAAGGAGGCACTGGCGGAGCATAGCCAGGATGGAGGGCCTGGAGGCCGAGGTGAAGGAGGCGCTGAGAACCTGCTTCCCCTCAGAGGCAGAAGAGCCGGGAAGACCCCAGGGGGCCTCCCTTGAGATGGAGCAGGACCCGCCCTCTGCGGAGGCAGACAGCTTGGAGAGCCGCTTCTGATGCTCCCAGACTCTGCAGGAATGCTCAGGCCCCCTCCCGGCCATGCAGCCCTGCTGCGGGAAGCGTGGGGGCCTCCGGGGCTTCGGGGCCTCACGGCCAAGGTCCTCTCAGGCTGCCTCCGCCCCTCTGTGCCCCCCCACCGTCCGAGTGAGGGAGAGAAAGAAGCGACTAGAGGACACACCACAGGGGTGCTGACACACTCCTGGGGGACTGCCAGGGTGGGCCACCCTCCCTACTGTGGGCACAGCCCACCAGGCGGTCCTGGAGGTCCTGGGGCAGAGCTGAGCCGGTTCCCTGTCCCCATAGGACTCCCTCTCACACGGCGGGAGTGGAGGGCAGGACCCGGCATCCCCTCATCCGTGCCACCCTGCGGGGTGCTGAGTAGTCGTGCCAGGCTCTATGCCAGGGGAACAGAGCAGGTTCCCAGCGGCAGACCGAGCCCTGCAGGCGAAGAAGCGGAGCTCAGCCCAGGCAGCACTGGGGGGCAGGGGCAGGGGGAGGCCTCAGGGGCCCCATCTGCGGCCTTGCCGTCCGTGTCCTTCTGCCCCCCACAAATATGGAGGTCAGGGGAGAAGGGCGACCTTTCGGGTACTCTCCTCTCCTAAGCCTGGCTCGCCCCTTTTCCTCGCAGCACCCCAAACGTTGGCTGCCTGCCCTGTCAGCTTCATTTCCTCTCTCCTGAGTGTTTGTTTTTCTCTTTCTTAATCCTCAACAACCAAGTTCCACTATTTCTGGCCTAAGCCTGGCCTCCCTTTTAGAGCTAAAAAAATGGGGCTAGGGAGAAGTGTCCCCCAATGAAGTAGGTTGGGTGGGGGAGCCGTTGGGAGCAGACCTGGCTGTAGCCCCCTCGAGAGTGCAGGGGCCCGTGAGGAAGAAGCTCTTCTGCTTGCCCAAACCACAACCACTGGAAAAAAGGATGTCACCCCCACTCCCAGCCCACCCTCAGGCTGCACTACCCCCACAGTGTGTGTGTGTGTGTGTGTGTGTGTGTGAAAGGGTCCCCTCTCCTCTTGGGGACTTGCACGCCTTCAGCCCCAGACCTTATGGCAGACGAGACGTAGAACGGACACTGTGCCATTGTGCTGAACCCAACACAGCTGTCCCGGGGCAGCTGGGTCCTGAATTCCAGTGTGGACGGGCGGAGGCTGATTCTGGGAAGAGGCTGTTTTCCTTCCAAAGAGTTCCGGCACAGGCCATTATTACTGCAAGCACCTGTGCCTTTAGGAAACAAACAGGACTCCCCCCCCTTCAGTCCCACTGGGTGCCTGGCCTTGGGGACCGTCGCTGTGCTGTGCCTGGAGGGGGGAGGTGAGGCAGGGGGTAGGCCATTCTCAGCCTGTGCACACGGGGTGAGACACCTACAGCCACACTGGGAACCATGTCGGTCTCCAACCTACAGACCTAAAGGAGAATCATGCCGGGATGAGGACAAAGCATGCGACTGGTCCAGGCACAGAGGCAAAAGCCTGGCTGGGCAGCTTTGGCCAGTGTCTGCGGGGCTCCGCCTGGACTAGAGACTCCAGGCCTGGCTCAGAAGCCCCAGAGTGGGCAAAGGCCTCTGCAGGTGTGTGTGTGTGTGTGTGTGTGTGTCTGTCTGTGTGTCTGTGTATGTGTGTCTGTGTGTGTGTGTCCAGACCTAGAGAGCTTCCTGCCTCCCTTTCTGTTCTCTCTCTCTCTCTCTCTCTCTCTCTCTCTCTCTCTCTCTCTCTCTCTCGCTCTCAAAAAAAAAAAAGATTTTTTTTAAAGGGCCGAGTACCCCCTGGGACTCTCCACAGTCTCGGATGCAGGGGATGTGCGCAGGGGGTTGGCACCGAGGCAGGTGAAAGGGCACCTGGGTTCCTTCCGTTCCGCTGCCTCTCTGGAGCTGCAGTCAGGCGCCCTGACCACTGCTGGCCGTGCCTCAGTTTCACCTTTGTGTACACCCTCCTTCCCCAGCCCGTTGCTGACTCACATGCCAGCGTCCCCTGCTGACTCAGCCCGCCCCCTGCACCCCTCTCCCCCATCTCCCAGCCAGCCACGTGCCACCAGGCCCAGCCCTGCTGAGCGGCTGCAGCGTGACAGGGTGAGGGGGCTGGTGACACTGAGGAGGGAAGCAGGGGGCCTGCAGGGGGAGGGGCGGCTAGCAGACAGAGTGAGAGACTGCTGCTGCCTGCCCACCCCAGGAAGCCCTTTGCCAGCCTGCGCGCTTCCCCCACCCGGCCCCCGGGAGGCTCTGTGGGGGGTAGGGGAGACTGGGGGCCTGCCCCTGCCTGCCTGGGCTCCATCTCCTGTCAGTCCTCCGCTCCCTAAGCGACAGCTTCTAATTCCGGCTGTCGGTGCCTCTGTGCTGTGCAGCGAAGTCTCAGCTTTTTTTTCAGCTCTGCTATTTCTTTTCTGTTCAGAACATACTGAGCCTGCAGGGAAGTCAAGCAAAGCCTCCAGGTACTAAGACCAAGTGTGCCCCCCCAGCCCCACTGCTGCTGGGCCCAGTGGAGCTGCTCCTTCCAAACGGTGCCCCCGCTAGATGGGCACCCCCATGGGGCCCTACCCCAGCTTTCTCCCCAGATTGTCTCCTCTCGCAGAGAGGCTGGTAGGGCTCCTCAGGAGCCATGAAATGCCCATTCCTGACTCTGCTTGTTCCCCCTCTCTTCTCCTGTCCCCTTGGGGGGGTGGTACTGTGTGTTAGCCCAGCCAGAATCCTGGGCTATCCCTGCCCTCCCCTGGAAACAGAGAGAAGAGGAGAAAGCAGGCTGGGGCGAAGGGTTCTAAGGGCTCATGCATACGCTTTGCATGCAGGAGGTTGGGGTTTGATGCCCAGCACCCACAGGGTCCCCTAGATACTGCTGAGCACTGGACAGTAACCACTGAGCATCACCAGGGTGGCCCCAAAACCAAAACAACAAACACCAAAGGGGAGAAAACACTTGTCCCTGTGATGCAGGAAAGGGAAACTGAGTCACAGAGGGAAGTAAAGCGTATCTTCTGCTATCTGGTGCTAAAGGGAACAGTGAATGCCTGTGCTCACCTGTGCTGGCGCAGATATCCTGGGCCTGGAACCTGGAAGTTTGGGTTTTCTGCACTCTGGAAAGCAGCAGTGCCCACCCTGACACTTCCTATGGGATCTGAGTAGGCGGCAGGCTAGTGCTACCCGCTGCATTCCTCAGCAGTGGCACGGCTGATGAATACCTTCAGGCTGATGTCGAGTAGTATGCTCTGTGTAACGGGTCGCGTGAGCAGAGGACTGAAGAATACACAAAGAGGGCTGGGGCAGGGAGGCGTTTGCCTTGCATGCGGCCGACCCAGGTTTGATCCCCGGCATCCCATATGGTCCTCTGAGCAGCACCAGGAGCAATTCCTGAGTGCAGAGCCAGGGAGTAACCCCTGAGCATCACCCAGTGTGACTCAAAAAGGAACAGACAAAAAGAGGGCTGAGAGCTGAGCCCTCCCGAGAGAACCTGCTTTACTCGTGTAAGGCCGTGAGTTTGACCCCCAACCTACCCCCACATTGCCACTGAGTGCAGTTCTCTGAATCTTTGGTGCAATCCTTGACACCACAACCCGATGTGTGTGACTCCTGGTATACCAGAACCAAGTGTCTGGCATCCCCCACACCGGCCCCCAACTGTAACAAGGGAAGGGAAAGGGAGTATGAAAAGAAAATAGGAGACTCCACAGTAGCGGCACCTGGGCAGGAATTTACCTGCTCCTCCAGAACAGAGAGGACTGGGGAATAGGAGCCCTTGACCCCTGACTGTCCCCTCCCACCAGGGGGTCAATACTGGGAGTTGGGGAGCCGGAAAGAGGAAAGCAGCTCAGGACACAGGTTCTTGTGTGCCTACCTGTAGGCCACTGTCTCCATGTCCAGCCAATATACTGGACCTCCCGGTGGCCTCTGGCAGCAAAGTTTCTGGTTCATGCTGAAGCCACCTTTATTCTTGCCTTAACTTCCTGTCTTTTACAGGAAGGGACCCCTAACGCAGACATAACGCTGACCCCCTAAAAAGTATGTTTCTTTCCCCCTCTTTCTCTGTGGTGGTGGTTGCTGTCTATGATGACGGGGTGGGGCACACTTGGTTTGGGTGCTCGCCCATCTGAGCTGTGATGTGGCAGAGATGGCAGTTTGTCACAGACACCATGCACTGTGCTGTGGCTCTGTGGGGTCCGGGCAGGGGTGCTTCTATCATGCGCGCGGTATATGGTAGGTGTGGGGGCAGAGCTTAAGGCCTCACCCCTGCAAGGCTGAGTCTCCTTAAGCCAAATTCAGATTTTTTTTTTCTGGAGAGGCAGTACAGGGGTTAAGGTGTGTGTCTTGATGGTGGCTCCATCTCAGGCAACACACGGTCCTCTGAAACACTGCTGGGGGTGGGCCCTGAGCACAGAGCTCAGAGAAACAAAAAGTTCTCTGTCGATTGGCAGAGAATCACCCCGAGGAGTCTCAGGCCTCCTGAGCACCCTTAGGAGCCTCCCAACCCCCAAATGCAGTAGGCCAGTCTGGAACTTGTGCCACGGGGATGGACACATTCCAGGCATTTGCTCAGCCACTGAATGCCATACATCCCCAGCTCTCTCCTCTCTACTTCTTAGCACGCCATCCCCCATCCTAGAAGATGGCAAATGTCCCCAGCCCCGCCCCACACCTTGTGCTTCAATGATTGTGTGATGGGCTGGTAAGAGGTGTTCAGCCTCCGGGCTGATCTCTCCCCTTAGAAGTCCTGGTCTTGGTTCTTCTGTTTGAGGTCTCACATCTAGAACCCCATTTCTCTCTCCTTCCCCATTTTTTTACTTTGTGGTTCACACCCAGTGATGCTCCTGGCTCTGCACTTAGGAATTACTCCTGGAGGTGCTGGGGGAAAATATGGGATGCCGGGATGGAACCTGGGTTGGCCTCGTGCAAGGCGAATGCCCTCCCGGCTGTGCTGTCACTTTGGGCCACCTAGAGACCCCACTTCTGCGTCTGTATTTCTCGAGTCAGGAACAGGCTTACAAAAGTTTCAATAAATTCTGTAGTTGATTCCCAGTTCCCTTCTTTACCAACAACCACTGCAACCCGACACACCTTGGCACCTGCCCTAGCCCAGGGGCGCCTTAAACGCGTCCACTCCTGCTGTTCACTCCCCGCCTGCCTCGCCACCTCCTATCCCCAGTCCGTGGCCACTGGCCAGTGGGGAGCCGTTGAAGTGGTTTCCGCCATACTTTCCTCATGCTAGCTTTCTTCTTCCTCTCTGAAGTGGTCAACTAGTGGTTAGGATGAGAGCCCCTGGTCTGGGGGTGTGATCAAGAAGATTTGGAGGGGGCGTGGGTTCCTAGTTTTTTCCGAAGGTTGGCGGCGAATCCTGGGGGGATGCCACGGAGTCGCTAGCGCGCGGGTGCAGCAATCAGGATCTCAAAGCGCCGGCTGCAGCTTCCTGGCGGCCAAGTCTCCGCAGCTCCTGCAGCTCGGCTGCGGGGGCGGTGCCGCGCGCGGTGGGGCTGCAAACGTCTGCAAGTCGAGCGCACGCTCTGCCCCACCCCGCGCCCAGCGAGCGTGTGCCGGGAACAATTGTGAGTGCGCGATTCGCTACACCTCGAGCGGCAGATCCCAGCCAGACTGAGCCCCAACCCCACGCGCCGCGCAGGTACCCCCCGCCCCCAATGACTCCCACCTCCTTTAGCTGCCACCCACCCCACTCCCCAGCTAGAGGTGGATCCAGTTCTGGCTCAAGGGGTCCCTTTTGCTTTGCATCAGCACCGTTGGGGGCGACCCTTAGTTTTCTCCGACGGGCAGAGGTCCCGCCAGTTTCTAAGGAGCCTGGGGCGCCGACTCCGGTGGGGGCGGAGGGCGGGCAGAGAAGGCTGGGACTTGGGGATTGGCTGGATCGTGTGCTGTGCCCCCCCACCCCCCCCAGCGAAGCAGCCCCCGCCACCGCCCCGCAACTGCCGCCGCAGCCCCAGGGGAATGCGGAGGAGGTGCCGCTCCCCGACTTCGTGGCCCACGAAGGGGTGGAGGTCAGGGGCGGGCTCCCCATCGCGTTCGTATCTTGCCCTGACGGCTCAGCCCGCTACCAGGGCAGTCATCGCCATGGAGACCCCCGAGGCTATAAAGCTAGATACCCCGGCTGGCGGCGGCTCCTCGCCTCTGAGCCCCCAAGTAAGGAGCAAGCGCCCTGGCGTGGCCCGGCCCCCGCTCGAGGGGAGGGAGGCGGAGGAGCTTGAGAAGCGGCGCTCCCCGCCAGGGGCTGGAGGCAGGCGCACGGCGGGCGCCACCGTCTCAGCAGGGGCGCGGGGGCCGCCTCGGGTGCGAGAGAGTGGCCAGGCTCCGAGCCACGAGAGACTGACAGGCGCCAGACGTGGGGGAAAGCAGCGGGACCACCAGGAGGGGCCTTCCCCTAGAGCTTTGGCTTCCGTCGTCTCCGTGGCGCGCCAGGCGCCGAGCTCACAGAAGCGAAAAACTGACACCTCCAGGCGGGAAGCTCACGGAAGGAGCCGCGAGTCACCCGGCTCGCGGCCCAGGAGCGGAGGGCAGCTGGAGCCGCACGGGTACGAGAGTGGGTACTCCGGGACCCTGGGCCGCTGCCGCCCACGTGTGGAGGGGGCCATACCGGAGCACCAGCGGCGGCCGGAGCCCGGAGGGGGGGGGGAACAGGGGCGCCCCCGTGCGGAGCTGCCGGGCCGCCTGGGCGCGGCGGCCGGGGCCATGCTCAAACCCAGGACCTGTGCCCCCGTGCGGGCGGACGCGCACCTTCCTGGAGGCCATGCAGGCGGGCAAAGTGCACCTGGCCCGCTTTGTGCTAGACGCGTTGGACCGCAGCATCATCGACTGCCGTGCGGAGCAGGGCCGCACGCCGCTCATGGTGGCCGTGGGGCTGCCGGACCCGCGCTGCGCGCGCGCTTCGTGCGGCTCCTGCTGGAACAGGGCGCGGCTGTGAACCTGCAGGACGAACGCGGCCGCACGGCCCTCAGCCTGGCGTGCGAGCGCGGCCACCTGGACGCCGTGCAGCTCCTGGTGCAGTTCAGCGGCGACCCCGAAGCGGCCGACTCGGCGGGCAACAGCCCGGTGATGTGGGCGGCGGCGTGCGGCCACGGGGCGGTCCTCGAGTTCCTGGTGCGCTCTTTCCGTCGCCTGGGGTTGCGCCTCGACCGCACCAACCGCGCGGGCCTCACGGCGCTGCAGCTAGCGGCCTCGCGTGGCCATGGGACCTGCGTGCAGGCGCTCACTGGGCCCTGGGGCCGCGCAGCTGCGGCGGCCGCTGCCCGGGGGCTCCAACTCCGACAGCCCCCCGGTCGCCCGGCTCCAGCGCCCAGCCCGGAGCGGCGACGACCCAGTCCCCGCCGCCTGCCGCGACCTCTCCTGGCGCGCTTTGCGCGAGCGGCCGGTGGCCACGGCCACGGCCACGGCCACGGCGGCGACGCTGGCTCGGGGAGCAAAAAATTCCGGCCGGCACCGGGCGCAGGGCGGCGAGCGACCGGAGTTGGGCCGGAGCATGAGCCTGGCTCTGGGCGCCGTGACCGAGGAGGAGGCTGCACGGCTGCGGGCTGGAGCCCTGCTGGCCCGACCAAACTCGCCCCAGTCCTCGGGCTCCGGGAGGTGGCGTTCACATGAGGTGCTGGAGGGAGCGCCCCCAACCTTAGTGCAAGCCCCCATCGGCCTTAGCCCCCCCCCGAGGGCGGCTCCGGCTGCGGCCGCTTGGGCTTGCGCCGACGTTCCACCGCTCCAGACATCCCCAGCCTGGTGGGTGATGCACCCAGCTCGGAGGGCGGCCCCGAGGCAGAGGCCAACGCTCTTCCGGAGCCGGTGGAGCCAGGGCCGTTGCAGGAGGGCACGGAGGCCGTGGTGCTGCACGCTCAGCGGTAAATGGCTTGGAGGTCCGGTTGCACCCCCATCACCCACCAGCCGCTGCCCTACTGGGATTTCTCTTTCTCACTTTTCTGGCAGTTCCCTACCAGTCAGCCCAGAGCCTGCCCCACTGCCAAGGCAGGAGGCCTTCTCTCTGGAAGGGAGCCCTGCCACATCTTCCTGTGTGTGCTTGTCGGTATTCCCTGCTATCTCTGCCTTCCCTGTCCTGGAAGGCGAGGAGTAGAATACTGGTTCCACAGGCTACAGCTTTTTAGCTTGGAAGCTAGACCCCACCCCACTCCCACCCACCCCGGACCCCTACCCTTAGCCCTAACACTCAGAGTTCTGCTGGCCCCTGCCTGGTTCCCTTCCGCAGGCAGGCAGAAGGTGGGGCAGACGTCCTGGGTGCCTCCTGTTTTGTAGCCCAGACCTAATTCCGTTTTCTGTTAATGTTGGAGACAGGGATTGTAGGCACGGTCGCAGAGCCCTTCTGAAATAGGAGGGCTGGTGGGGAAGGGAAATGGAGGTTTAAGGGTTCTTCCCCCTTTGGCTTGTTTGATTTTTTTTTTGAGGGGCGGTGTTGAGAAACTCTTGCCTCAAGACAATGAAAACATATTCGGGAATACGGGTGCCACAGCCCCTGGCATTGGTTTCTAATAGTCCCAAGACCAGGTTCTGGATAATTCAGCACCATCTGCCTCTGCTGAGACACCCTGAATTCAGCTCCAATTTCATGGGTTGTGTGTGTGGTGACGGTCAATGTCATTCCGACCTTACTGGCTAGGACCCCTGGCCGGCCTGTGTTGGGCCTGTGTGCAGTTGCTGAGGTCTGGCGGACTCCCAGCCCAGCCCAGACAACTCACTCCCAGAGTCCTGAAATGGAAAGGACTTAGCACTTTTCCGCCCCCACCGCCTCCCGGCTCCCCGTCCCGCACGTGGGTGCTCCTGTAGGGTGGAACGCTTGCGAAGGCTTTGCTTAATTGTATTCTTCCAGTGCTCAAAGAGCTCGTGTATTGAGTCTTTGTATGTGAAGCAGAAAGCTGCAGGTCTGATCCGAGGCTTAAGAACCTGACAATGTCTCTTTAAATAGAAGATAATTGACTCAAGTGTTTGCCACGTTAAACTGCGCGGCGCGCTAGCGGGAGTCAGAAGCCCACACGAGTCCGGGTTTAAATTACATCGAGCTCGGGAGCGAGCTGGGGGGGGCTGGAAAAGGCTCCTACTCCTCGCCGGGCCGTTAATGGAGGGCAGGGCAGATGATGGACGCTAGAAGTGGAGACCCAGGACCCCTGCTCGGCCGCGCGCCCGGGGCTGACCGGCCCGACTTCATGAACCGGGGAGATTAGTGAGTCAGAGGCCACCCCGCCGAGGTGGTTAAGGGCCATTTGCGCAGCCCCGGTTCTTGGGCCCCTCCCGCCCTTCCCGGGCTCTCGTCTCTGTGCCGAGGTCCGGGGAGGCGCTGTAGAGGCGGCCTTAGGAATCGCCCGGTTCCCGCGGCAGCTCGCCTTCTCCTGTCCCGCGTCCAGCCCAGCGCTGCTTTCGTGGGCCGGGTAGGGTGAGCGAGCAACCCCTCACTCTCCCGGGGCGCATCTTTCCTAGACGTTCATCTATTCGTCTTTTGGAGAAAGACTTAGCTTCTCACCGCTAAACCACACTCACAGAAGAAATTGGTCCTGGCGCTGAGAAAGGGAGCCTAGGTGGTGAGAAGTGGGGTCTAGCTTAGGGGTCAGGCATCAACACCTCTCCCCGCCTTCCACCTGCTCCAGCTCCCCAAGGGCCCCCCAAACTGGACATGATCTCTGGTGCCCCCTGGTGGCAGAGCTGCACTGTTTCCCGGTGCGCGCGTGCTCTCCGCTGTGTGCTTTTGCCCCTGGATTCCGCTTGCTCTTGTCGTCTATTAAATCCGGATACTTGAAGTCACTTCACGGTTTTGAAGGGAGGAACCACGAGCAAAAGACTCGCATGTGGGTAGCAGGAAGTCAGACCGTTCCTTGGAACCCCACGAGCTTTCCTCTCAAGCTGCGTCCTGAACTGCCTGAGCCTTCCTGGGGATTTCTGAACCCCAGGACCTGCTGATTCTGCGCCTTCCTCCCGGTGCTGTTTGCTTTGGTTTCTAGGCCTTTCCGCTCTCTTTTCTCCCTAGTCATCTGCCTCTCCTTAGTCACACAGGCTGGGCGGTGGGTGGACGGGATCTAAGTCCCTAGCAAAGCCAGGGAGCGGGGGTGGGATGGGGCATAATCAGACACCCCAACTCCAAACTCTCCCCACCTCCCGCCCCAACCCTTGCTTGCTCATTCCCTTTCAACTGTTTTTAATTTTCGTGAAGTTTTTTTTTTTTAATGGTGTAAGAATACATGTGTTTTAGCTTCTTCAAAATCCCCTTTGGTTCGGGTTGCACTGTCTGCGGAAAAGTGTTACTGACGAGGCTTCCTGGATTTTCCCCGAGTCTCTCTATTGCTGACATGGCAGCACCTTTTCCCCCACCTGGACCGAATCCTTGGTGACTGACTCCCCCTTTCTGCAGCTTCTCCCCAGCTGAGCGAGCCCCGCCTTCTGTCTTCCAAGCTCCGTCAGCCCCTGGGTGACAGGCTGGGCTCCCTTCTAGCTCTCTCCACTCTCCTAGAAGTGTTCCCCAAATATTTTGCTCTTCCAACTCTTGTCACTTTCACCGCCGTCATCATCATCATCGTCGTGGTGAAGAATCACCTGGGCCACTGGATCCTAAGTTCAAACTCAGCAGGTCTGCATATGAGCGACCACGGCGCACACACGTTTGCAGTGACAGGGTGGAGGGGGAGAGTTAATAAATCCAGTATTATTCAGTGGTGACAACTGGCTTCTGTTTGCTCTGCAGCCACTCAGAGCTCCTGTTGGAGGAGGCTGGGCTGGCGGGAGGGGCAGCCCCATCCCGGCCCGGCCCCCCAGGGTGGCTTCTGGGCTTCTTAACCACACACACACACACACACACTCTCTCTCTCTCTCTCTCTCTCTCTCTCTCTCTCTCTCTCTCTCTCTCTCTGCCCAACCCCAGCTGGTAAACTGTGGGAGCAGGAGCTGTGTCTCAGGATCACTTACTTCCGAGATCTCAGGAGGGAAAGGCTTCAATCAGCGCCCAGAGCCGGTTTCAAGATAATTTGGTCTAGCACTTCCCTCACCCTAGGACTCCAGCCCTGGCCCCTTGACTTCCCGCAGTCTCATGGACCCCCTGGGCGCTGATGGCAAAGCAGCTGTTCCAGGAGAGCAGGTGTGAAGGGGGTGGGGAAGGGAGGCGGGAGTTGATGCAGGAAAGGTCACCCTCCCGGTGGCTGCCCCCAGCAGAGAGTCCCTTTGGTGCCTTTGGTGGCCCGCTCTTCTTCCCTACAGAGAGGCCCTGCCCAGGGAGCCCCTTTCACTTCCTGTGTCCCTGTTTTCTGTGCACTAGAATGGCCACTAGGGTGCTCACATGGGGAGGCCGGAGGGGCCCTGCCCCCACGATCACAGGAACGCGGAGGCTTTGAACACTCAGTTTAATTTAAAACAGGCACAAGTGCAAACAGTTCACAAAAGGTTCTAGGGAAGAGACTTGTTTTTAAAATTCTTTTAAAAAGTCCTTTTTTTTTCTTTTTTGCCCCCAAAGCAGTCCCCTGGGGGAGCAGAAATAAAAATGTGATCTGGAGAGGGTCCAGAAACCTGGAGTTCTGCCCTGGCATTCCCTGTCTCGGTGGAGCCCTGAAGACGGGAGGAGAGGACAGGCGGCATGAGGGGGAAGTGGGGGGGAAGATGTTTGCACAGACGGGGTGCCCACCTTCTGGACACGTGCCCATCACCTCCCCTAGGCCAGGATGTTGAAAGAAAAAAAAAACAGGTCCCTGAATGCTGGTTCTGAGCTCAGGCTCACAGCTGGGAACCGCTGCGTCCTCCTGCATGCTGGGCTGCAGTGCTGTATTCTGGGATACAGGAGAAACTCAGAGCCGGCCTGGGCCCAGAGACTTGCCGCAGACGTCCCAGCCAGCCAGGAAGATAAGGGGCTGCGCAGGCGGAAGCGGAACTTTGTGGGAGAGAGGCGGGCACAGCTAACAGAGATGGGCTGTTGGGTCACCTCCAGAAATACACACACATTGTCTCGCCATCCTGGGAGGGACTTGGATTCCCCTCGCCCCAGGCCCCATTCTTCCTCTTTCTTTCACAACCACCCCTCCTCCGATCAGTGTCCAAGCAGGCAGTGGACACTTAGGAGCAGGCTAAGGGGTCACTGCATGGGGATGCGGGTGCGGGGCGCACTTCAGGGTGCAGACCCAAGGGAGGAAGCCAGATTTGGGCAATGAACACCATCTTGTGGCCCTCTTGGGACCCCAGAGTTGAGCTGGACCGAGAACGCGGTGTGGATAGGCGGTCTGCCCTCGGGATGGCCTGGGATGAGGGGACACCACAATCTTCAGAAAACAAAACAAAACAAAACCCACAGCAGCCTCTGCTGCGGTAGCCCCAGAGGGCCAGGAGTTCTGGTCCGTGCCGCTTAGAAATATCCCTACGCGAATATGAAGGCCACCCTGCAGAAGGCAGCTGGGCAGTCACTCGGGAGGGGAGAGACCGAGGGGACAGGTCGGCCTGGCCCAGTGGGCTAAGGGACGGGAGGGGCGGGGAGTTCACATTCCATCTTTGGAGGAGAGAATACTGAGAGCGGGGCATGTGGGCGGGCTGCCCCGGCCCGGGTCCCTGCCTGTGGGGCGCAGGCGCACTCCGGGGGCTCAGCAGGTGGAGGTCTGCTTGCGGTAGAGCTGGATCAGGGGCACCAGGCACTCGGGAGCCCCGTCTGCAGCAGGAAGGGGTGGTCCAGGAGCTCCTGGGCTGTGGGCTCTCTCCTGGGGGTCCCGTACCAGCATCCGATCCAGGAAATCTCGCAACACTGGGGAAACCTGTGGAGACAGGGCAGGGCGGGAAGCCACCGCGTGGATTTCTCTTCCATCTTACTTCCTACTTCCTCACAGGCGCAATTCTGCATGAGCAAGTTTCGCCAGCAGGCCAGTGTCCACCACCAGGGGTGCTGTTGAGCAATGGAACTAGGCTGCCAGGAGCCGTGGGGCGTTGGGTTCCGCTGGAGCTATAGCACAGTGGGTAGGGTGTTTGCCTTGCAAGCAGGCGACCTGGGTTCGATCCTCAGCATCCCATATGGTCCCCCTAGCACTGCCAGGAGTAACTCCTGAGTGCAGACCAGATAACCCCTGAGCATTGCCGGGTGTGACCCAAAAAAACCACAAAAAAAACCCGACTATAACCAACCAGTGGGGGGCGGGTCGGGGTGCCTCCATACATGCTCACGGACTCGACTCTGATTCCCCATAATACCATCCCCACGCCCCGCCCAAGCACTGCCAACTGTAATCCTGGTGCCCCCAGTCGTGATGGGCCTGAGATGTCCTCCAGATTGGCCAGCTTTTTGCTGGGGGGTGTTTTTGGGGGACGGAAGGGGCCTTTACTTCCCTAAAGAAAACCCAAACCCGAATGCAGAAATACAGCTCCCACCCCACCCCCTTCTCGGCTCTCAGTGGGCTGCAGAAGTCATGGAATGGAGGATTCAGTTCTCAGTTCATCCCTAATCTCCATCAGGCTGAAGTTTTCTCTGGACTTCAGGTTTTGTTTGTTTGTTTTTTTTTTACCAACAAAATGAACTAATGATAAAATGTGGGTACCCTGTCTGCCATATGAAGATAAACAAAAGAGACTGGTCAATCGGCACCACCTTGCTAGGCTGAACCCCTGATTGTCAGGCCTAGACTGCAAGGACCCATTTCCCCTGCTGCACTGGGTGGGGCCGCTACTTTATAAAAAAGAAAGGGCGGGGGGGGAGATAGCCCAGTGGGTAGGGCGTTTGCTTTGCCTGCGGCCTATGCCAGCCCGGGTTCGATCCCGGCATCCCATATGGTCCCCTGAGCACCGCCAGGAGTAATTCCTGAGTGCAGAGCCAGGGAGTAACCCCTGAGCATCGCCGGGTGTGATCCAAAAAAAAAAAAAAAAAAGGGCCAGGGATGAAGTCATTTCCAAAGGAGAAAATAAAGGGAAGTCGAATTGTTCTAAGTCATAGACTTGAAGTCAAGGTTTATGTTTTTTGTTTTGTTTTGTTTTGTTGTGCATCACACCCAGCAATGCTCAGGGGTTACTCCTGGATCCGCATTCAGGAATTACTCCTGGCGGTGCTCAGGGGACCATATGGGATGCTGGGATCAACCCAGGTTGACTTCGTGCAAGGCAAACGCTCTACCCACTGGTCTACCTCTCTGGTCCCGGAAGTCAAGGTTTAATGTTGCTTCATTTCCGTCCTGACTTGGGCTGCTGGAAGAATACACGTGCTGAGATTTAGACAATGGAAACCTCCCTGATCAGTATATCTTGGAGTCAGCAGCACAGGCTCCAAGGCCGGATGTCTGAGAAGGCATTTTCTGTCTGTCCTCCCATTCCTGTAAACTACCTTGCTTTGCCATTTAGGACCTGGGCTCCCACCCTCTGGGACTTTTCTTGCTTTAGCCACCAGGTGGCAGTGCTATTTCACAGCCCTGGGTGGACTTGGCTACCAGCAGGGGTCTCCACAAGAAAGGTCTGCGGGTTTGTGTGGATTTACTAGAAAAGGGTTACACACACACACACACACACACACACACACACACATACACACTCAGTTTTAAGGGAAATATGGCTTCAGATGTGCAATGAGGAGGCCATGTCGGCCGGCTGTCTTGTAGATCAGCCACAGATGTATGCTCCTGCCAATGGTGCAGAGGCGGTTCATTCCATTAGCTTCTCTGGGTTCTTTCAGGGGCTTTGAGGATTCTGGAAGCCCAGTTTCCTTTTCTCCTGAACATTTCCTGAACTTTACCTACAGGTTATGCTCCTGTGGCTGGTGCCCAGGAGATTTACAGATATATCGATGTGGTCCTATGTGGGAAGGGAGGAGCTCTGGCTCTCCGTGGGAGGGAGAGCTGGGTCCAGGAAGCAGCTGGGCCAGGGAGAATGGCGCCTGCTGGCCACACGGCGCCTTCCACTGACCTTGTGAGATTGCTTCAGCTTGGGCGGGGACTGTCCCGGAGCCTCTTCATGGCCTGCACGGGGAATCGCTGAAGTATGGGGGGCTCTCCATCCACCATCTCAATCACCATGATGCCCAGAGACCAGATGTCCACCTGCAGGAGGAAACAGTCTGACTCTCGGCCATATGGCCCCTGGTGGCAGCATGCTGCAGAAAGGGCGTGGGACAGCTGCCCATGTGTCTCTTCCTCAGCCACCTTTCCTGTATGAAGCTCCACTGGCCTCAGGGATACAGCTGTTTGCTACCAGCCCTGGGGAAGCCTCGCCATAGCCTGCCTTGCCTAGGGCCCAAAGGCGTCATCTTGGTCTCTAGTCTGGTAGCAAAGTCACAGGCAAGAGCAGGGGCCAGGGCTGGAGTGACAGTACAGCGGGTGAGGTGTTTGCCTGGCATGCGGCTGGCCCAGGTTGGGTCCAGGACCCCCCTATGGTCTCCTGAGCCCCCCAAGGGTTATCCCTGAGTACAAAGGTAGGAGTAAATCCTGAGCACAGCCAGGCATGGGCTAAAAAAGCAAAAATCAATGATTTTAAAAAAGAGCAGGCCATGGGGGCAGTGGGCAGGTCTTGGGGCTACTGAGGCTATTTGGGGAGGTGTGAGAGGGAGCAGCAGGGAAGGGCCTCTTCTGTGAGATGGGAGGGATGGGGCGGAAAGGGAGGCGGTACCTCGGTTGCGTACAGGGACCTGGAGATCACTTCAGGAGCCATCCAGTAGGGGGTGCCCACCAGCGACTTCCTCTTAGGGACGTCTTTGCTGATCTGAGCACAGAACCCGAAGTCTGAGAGTTTCACCTGGGGTGAGGTGGAGCAGGAGAAGGGGGTTGAGTGGTGACCTGGGGAGGAGCCGCACTAGGAGCAGAGACGTGGGGGTACAAGAGGTGGTGTGTGTGTGTGTGTGTGTGTGTGTGCATAGTATGAGTGCGCGTGTGTGAGTGCATGTGTGTGTGCGGAGTGTGTGTCCATGTGTATGTGTGCAGGCGCAGCGTGTTTGTGTGCAGGAGTGAGTGTGTGCATATCTGTGTGCGTGCTGTGTGTGTGTGTGTGTGTGTGTACACGCACAGGGGATGGCCCTACCCTGCCGTCAAGGGTCAGCAGGATGGAGTCACTCTTGATGTCCGGTGGATGACGCCCTGGGCGTGCAGGTAAGCCAGGGCCTGCAGCACGGCCTCGCATACGGTGGCGATCTGCTCCTCACTCAGCCTGCAGGGGAAAAGGCAGGGCCTGAGCAGGAGCGCGTGAGCGTGGGGAGAGACAGTGTGACAGGCAGGGCACTTGCCTTCACACAGACCATCCAGGTTGGATCCCCAAGCCCCCATATGGTCCCCAGTACCCAGCCAAGAGGCTCCTTGAGTGTGGGGCCAGCTTGGTGTGGCCCAGAAGCACAACAAAAGCATAACTGAAAGGAGTATGTGAGCTTTGAGGGATGGCTGGGTACGGGGGCCGGGCAGAGCTGATACCCTCTGGCTTCCGGCACCCCATGCAGGATACAGTCATCACAGCCCAGGTAGAAACAGGGGCCCGTGTCCAGGCTAGCAACCCCTGGCCTTCACATCCCCTGAAATAATTAATCTCAGCCGGTGAGGGGCTGGGGTGGTGTGGTCTAGGGTAATCCAACAGGCCCCAGACACGTTAGCTGGTCCTGGGCTGCACCAGCCCCAGCCACCCCTGCCCCCTGCAGCCCCCAGCGCCCACCTGACTTGAGAGACGATGTCGGTGAGCGCCCGCCCTGCAGGAACTCCATTAGCACCCACAGCTCTTCACCCACCAGGTAGCTCTTGTACATCTCCACCACGTTGAGGTGCTGGTAGTCCCGCATGATTACCACCTGGGGAGTGGGGGTGCCTGAGTACCGAGCACAGTCCCCAGGACCCTGCTTGCGGACATCACCACCCCCCCCCGCCTCAGCGCCCGCCCCGCCCCACCTCATTGAAAAGCAGCTCTCGACGCTGTTGCTTCCGGAGATCCATCATCTTCACGGCCACCTGGCGGCCGAGTGCTTCTCGCGGGCCAGGCAGACGATGCCTGTGGAGCCCTCGCCAATCTTCACGTAGCTGTCCAGCAGCAGCCGGGGGTCGCCCCTGGTCCACCACCATCCTGAGCGCAGCCTTGAACTGCTCGTGAGTCACCACCCCTGGGTCCTCACCCACCAGGGCCCCTTTGGCCGATGCGGGGTCCTGGGGCAGGTACAGGTTGCTGGTGCTGATCTGAGCATGCCGGGTGCGGGGAGAGCCCGCAGGGGATGAGCGGCGCGGAGGTGGGCCGGCGGCAGCGGGGACCGTGCGTGGGGCTTTTGGGGGCTGCTGGTGTCAGAGGGGGCAGGGGGCTGAAGGGCCCTGGGGACTGGTCCGGTGGCAGTGACTGGGCCTTGGCCACCAGGTTGGGTGTCGAGTCTTTTTGGGGGAGGTCGGAATGAGGTGCTGAGCTGCAGAGGGAAAGGAACGGGAAGAGGATGGACCATGGCTGCGTCTGCAGCCTCCCAGCAGGGCCGTTGGCAGGGCAGGGCCACCAGCCAGCTCCGGGAGGCTGCTGGGAGCTGAAGTCAAGCCCCTTTGTGCTGGGAACCAGGCTTATGCTCCAAGGAGCACAACCCAACACCACCCTCAGTGTCCTCCCTGGGGGCGTCTTCCCAATCACTGACAGTCTGGGAATGTTCCAGGAATGTCTCCGCAGCCCAGGGAAAGAGGCAGGAGCAGTCTTCAAGCTGGGGCTTCCCCACCACAGCAGTGAGAGCTGGCGGTGCCAGACAGCACAGGGAGGGTCCACGTGTGTTCGTGGTGGGATTACGCCCCTGAACCACAGGACCACAGGGGGTGGGGGGTGGGGTGGGGATGTGGCTGCAGAGAGACCTGGGGTCCAGGGTTGTGGGCAGAGCAAAAGCCAAGCCAAGGAACCAGCACCTGCAGATACCCCCAAGCATGCTGCAGGTGGCTGAGCCCTAGCAAGGGCCGGCCGGCAGGCGGGAGGCGGGTATCTGTGCCGTGGCTGAGGGGAGATGGACGTTGCGGAAGCAGAATGTGGCACTGGTGAGCCCTGCCCAGGCCAGGCGCCAGGAGCCCCCAACAGGCATCTCTGGCCCAGCAGGGCTCCCCCCATCCTGAGCGGGCCCCTCAGCCACAACCTACCTTGCTCTGCGGTGAGGGTCCTGTCTTGCTGAGTGCGCCAGGGGCAGCGGACAGGAACATGCTCCAGAAGAGTCGGCGCTTCAGGCTGCTCTCCTGGGCTTTGGGGCTCGGGCTGCCCTCGCCGCCCGCTCTGCCCGCCGCCGGCCCACCAGGCAGGACTGCGCCCGGCTCTCCTCGGAGCCATGCCTGGCGGCCTTGGTTCCGTGCCTACCGGAGGTGGCCGGGGGGACGGCTGCGGGCAGGGGGCCCAGTTGCAGGCAGCGCTGTGTGGCACCCTGGGACTCAGAGGGACCCAGGGACTGTGCCTTTGTGGCCAGTCCATTGGGCAGGACCCGTGGGGTCTGCGGTTCGGGCCACGGTGCCTGCCGGTAGCCTGCGGGGTGCCCCCGTTGCAGCTGAGGTAGAGGCCGTGGGGGTCAGTGCGCTCGGACTGGGGGCTCTGCAGGTACATGTCCGGGTCAGCAGCCCAGTGCTCGTCCCCCAGCAGCCCCAGGGACTGGGCTCGCCGCCGGCTGGTGGGGCTGCGGCCGCGAAGAGTGTTGGAGCTGGTGACCGAGAGCTTCTGGATGTCATTCAGCAGCCCTGAGATATAGCCGCCGGCAGGCACCGCTGCCCCTCACCACCGTCTGCGGGGAGGGGGAGACGTGAGCGGTGAGCAGTGCGGTCGGCCTAAGGGGAACCTCAGAGGCCTCGCTGGCCTGCTGGCCACCCCCACCGAGTGGTTACTCGCTGGCCAAGGACACTCAGTGGCTCAGGACATGGGGGAAGCCTGTTCTCTGCAGGGGCGCAGTCCTGCAACACAGACGTGAGTGACCACAGGCTGACATCCAGCATTCATTCGGTGTGTCAGGGGCCCCGGTGGCAGCTCCAGACCCTGCGTGGGCCCCCTGCCATGCCCTAGCTCTCGTTTTCTCGGTGGACTTCGAGGGAACGTGTCCAGCTCACATGTGGGACGAGCCTCCGGCCCAGATGGGGACTTGCTCTTGGCCTCCGAGCTGCCACTTCTCTGTCTTCACCTTAACAGGACCCCGCTGCCCTGGGGAAGGGCCCACAGAGAGGCTCCAGGTCCAAACCCTGCTGGACACACACTCATACTGAGGAGACCGCCACTGAGCCCATGTTACTGGGTGTCCTGCAGAGAGAGGGCTCCCGTGCCTGCCCTGGGTGACCCAGAGCGTGATAGCAGCGGCCTCACCCATTCTCTATGTCCTATGTTACATGTACTTCGAGTGCAGTGCCGGGGCCTGAACTAGGATCTCAGACGTGCCAGGCAAGAACCTGACCACTGAGCCACACTCCCATTCCTCCAGGCGTCCTTGTGACTAGGAAAGGGGCACAAGGAAAGGGGTGGGGAGGTATTGAGGGGCAGGTGGTGCTGGAGACTGAGCCCAGGGTCTTTGGCATGCTGGGTGCGTGCTCAACCGTTTGAGCAGCACCAGCCCCCTCCGCACCCTGACACAGCTCTCTGGGGAAGGTGGGGAGGCTGAGCTTGAGGCTCCTCATGGCATCCCCTCTCCTTACCTTCATGGGCTGGAGCTGCACCCTCGTAATGCGTGAAGGGTCTACCACGGGCTTGGGGCGCCGCAGCGTGTCCAGGATGTTCTGCCATTGTGGGGGAAGGCCCACGAACTTGCCTTCTTTGGGGTCGAAGGAGGTGTGGACACGGTGCTGGAAGTTTTGTGGGGCCGAGATTTGGGGCGTTTCTTCTTCTTCTTGCGGAACATGGTGCCTGCGTGGGGGAGGGCCCAACTGAGCAGGGTCCGAGGCGTCCCTGGAGCTGAGGTCTGAACTGGGACAGTGGGCTGCCCCCTCCTCATAGTCCCCCCCACCCCTCCTCACTCCCACTTCCTCAGACAAATGTCCAATTCTCAGCAGAGCCTCCCAGAAACAACACAAATGCCAT
Organism: Cryptotis parvus; assembly: GCA_021461705.1. Taxonomy (NCBI): domain Eukaryota; kingdom Metazoa; phylum Chordata; class Mammalia; order Eulipotyphla; family Soricidae; genus Cryptotis; species Cryptotis parvus. The sequence goes on from JAJIBD010010586.1 coordinate 33,174, forward strand.
AAATAAGCCGGCACAGATGAGAAACAAGGAAACGGTGGTGTCTGTCTTGCTGTCAGCACCAAGTACTCTGAGGAACAAGCAGGCGCTGGGGTGTGTTTTTATCAGTTCCAAAGCCCACGGTCAAAGAATTCACCGAGGGAGAAGGAGGGAAGAGAGCAGGCAAACTCATTTATGAGGTGACCGGGGCCCTGATTCTCAAGGCTGATAAGGAGTGTGCAAGACTAAGAGAAACAGAACCATTGCTGTGAGGCCGAGGTCGGCTGGGAAACAAAGCCAGCAGGCCAAACCAGGCAGCGCGACTAAGTGTCTGGCTTGTTTGCTTTTTGCTTTTTCTGTAGTTATTTTTGTTTGTGGGCCACACCTGGCAGTGCTCAGGGCTTAGTCCTGGCTCTGCACTCAGGAATTACTCCTGACAGTGCTTGGGGGACCATATGGGATGCTGGGGATAGAACCCAGGATGGCTGCCTGCAAGGCAAATGCCCTCTCTGCTGTGCTATCTCTCCAGTTTTTTTGGGTCACACCGGCAATGCTCAGGGGTTTCTCCTGGCTCTGCACTCAGGAATTACTCCTGGTGGTGCTCGGGGGACCATATGGGATGCCGGGCATTGAACCTGAGCCAGCATGGGCTGGCCACGTGCAAAGCAAACGCTCTACCTGCTGGGCTATTGCTCCGGCCCCTCCAGTTTGGTTTTTGCTTTGTATTACACGTGCCCTGGGGCTGGCCCAGGGTGATTGCACAGAAATTCTGTTAACATGACACACAGCATTCATAAAAAGCTGATCCTGGACCAGAGAGATGGTACAGGAGTAAGGTGCTTGCCTTGCATGCAGCTGAACTCAGCTCAGTCCCCAACAACATAGTCTGCTGAGTGCCTCCAGGAGTGATCCCCTGAGTGCAGAGCCAGGAGTGGTCTCTGAGCACAGCCAGGAAGAACCTGATTAAGGGCATGGTGGGCACCGAGGCGCAGCTCCCTAGGGATAAACTGTGTAGGGGAGAGAGGCGCTTGCATGCTCTGGGCTGTTTCTCTTCCATCTCAGATGCTGGCCTTGCCAGATCTCAGTGTGGTGTCCTCTATCACCTCAGTGGCTTGAATTGCCCAGATCCTGGCTCAGGAACCAGAAACACAGGAGGCAGAGGGTTCAGAGGGCTGTTCCCGCTGACCTTCAGTGAGGCTGGGCCTGCATGCTGACACCCATGCCCCGGCAAGCAGGACAGAGCAGGATCAATGACTGTAAGTTTTGTATGTGAAGTGGCTTGAAATACCTCAATGGGATTTGTTACTCCCTGCTTCCCCACCTGTTATTATTATTTTAATGTGGGAAAATAGACTCCCATAGCTTAAATTTCTGGAAAGATCATGTCTAGAATTTTTTTTTTTTTTTTTTTTGCTTTTTGGGTCATACCGGTGATGCTCAGGGGTTACTCCTGGCTCTGCACTCAGGAATCACTCCTGGCGGTGCTCGGGGACCATATGGGATGCCGGGGATCGAACCCGGGCCAGCACGGGCCAGCCGCGTGCAAGGCAAACACCCTACCCACTGGTCTATCGCTCCGGCCCCCATGTCTAGAGTTTTTTTGGGGGTTATACCTGATAATGCTCAGGGGTTACTCCTGGCTCTGCACTCAGGAATTAATCCTAGCAGTGCTTGGGGAATCATATGAGAATCGAGAGATCGAACCTGGGCTGGCCACATGCAAGGAAAATACCCTTCACATCATACTATCTCTCTGATCCCTAGGTCATGTCTAGATTTCAAAAAGCAACATTTGTTTCTTTTCTTTTCTTTCTTTTTTTTTTTTTTTTCTTTTTGGGTCACACCGGCGACACTCAGGGGTTATACTCCTGCACTCAGGAATTACTCCTGGCGCTGCTCAGGGGACCATATGGGATGCGGGGATTGAACCCGGGCCGGTGCAGGCCAGCCACGTGCAAGGCAAATGCCCTACCCGCTGGGCTATCGCTCTGGCCCCATGAAGCAACACCTGTTTCTTGGACTGAATGCCTGGGTCATTTTCATCAGCCAAAGACCAGGAGCCGGCCAGCTTTGTTTCTGGGCTCCTGCTCTGGAGAGGCATGTTCTTGGTCACTCCGAGCAGGCACTGCAGTAGGTCCAGAAGCTTGGCTTCTGCTGGGGCCCACTCGGGTAGGAAGGGAGGCCTCAAACAGCCTGGGCTTCTCCAGCAGAAGTCATCAGGCATAAATCAGTCCTCACCAGGTATGAACCAATTAGACTACACCCTGGAACTCTAGGAAGGTCAGTGAAAACTGTTTCAGGATCTCTGGGCTTGCATGCTGACCACACTCCTTACAGGCAAAGCCGGCAGAGCAGGTGTGGACCCTAGTCCTCAAGCCGCCAAGCTGAAAGCAAGGGCGGGAGGTGAGTTGGCTGAACTCAGCATGTTTATTTGCAGCCAGGAGGGGAAGAGTAGGGAGATGGGGTGTCCTTCAGCAGGACGCCCAGGAAAGATGATAAACCTTTTGTATCTTCTTTATTTTTGGAAGGGTTTCACATGCTCAAGGGTTGCTCCTGGCTCTGCACTCAGGAATTACTCCTGGCCGTACCTGGGGACCAAATGGGATGCCGGGGATTGAACCTAGGTTGGCCTCATGCAAGGCAAATGCCCTACCCGCTGGACTATTGCTCCAGTTCCCTTTTGTATCTTCTTAAACGTCCTTAATGTCTTCTTAGCTGGGGGTGGGTGAACACTCTGCATTGGGTTTAAGACATGCCAGGTGGTAAGACAGAAGGCTAGGAAGCAGGATGCTTGAGGTGATTATCTTCTGTGTATTCCTGGCATATGTCTTAGGCCCATCCTTATAACGGCCCATACCAGAACTTTTTCTTTTGGTCCATTCTTTTCTCACTTTATTTGTCCAATTTCCCTCCTATCCTTCTTACCACTGCCTCAAAGCCACTTGGGCAGGACCCCCAAGGACCTTTGGAATGAAATAGGTTCAAGTTAACAGACGAGTGGTAGGACATCTCACAAATCTGGAGGGACTCTGAATAAGCAATCTAAGAGCCCCATTATGCTTCAGCTACAAAATGGGGTGAGCTAATGGGAGTGCCAGAGAGACCCGTGGCTGACTGTGTGTGAGCCCGCAGCTAAAGAGGGTGACCCCTTGCTAGCATGTGTGTGAGCAGCAATACTAAAGGCTTGTGGTCCTCAGTGAGCATCATGGCCTTGTCGCGAGACCCAGTCACCGCTACAATGTACACGGGATGAGAACACAGCAAGGATCAGAGAAAAGGCAGGAGGGAAAAGAAACACTGTATAAACAATGCAAGAACACTGCATAAATAATAATAAAGGTGTTTGGTGGGTCGGGGGAGCCTTGGGCGAGTAGATCCCCAGGAAATGGGGCTGTTTCTCTTGCTGGGCTCTGCCTGGGCACCCCTGTATCTACCCTCAGACCCCAGACAGTGAATGGAGCAGACACCAGGCTGGGGGTGCAGTCAAGCACCCTCCTGTCAGATCGGCCATACTGCTGGAGACTGGTGCCCTCCCGTTGCTCTGCTCTGCCCGCAGGCTCTTCCCAGCTTTGATCATTTGATCACTTGACATCCCGTTGTTCATTGATTTGTTCGAGCGGGCGCCAGTAACATTTCCACTGGACCCTATCACGTGCCAATGTAGCCCAATGGCATCTGGTTGATTCAGGAATACAAAGAGCCTCAAACCGTTCCTTCAGGGTCTTGAAGAAGTCTGACCATCTTGTAGGTGGGAGGCCATGTGATCTTTTGACATCCCGTGGGATCCAGTTGGTAATGGCTCTAGTCCAGCGGTCGTCTCCAAATCGCATTACATGTCCAGCCCATCTGATTTTCGATACCTTGGCAAATAAGACAGCGTCCCTGACTCTGGAATGTCGACAGAGGTCGGAACTCTGGATTCCTTCTCTCACCTGAGTGAGGCATGATATTCCAAGCATAGCTCTTTCGATTCCTCTCTGGGAGACCCGAATAACATTCTCATCCTGCTTTCATAGGGCCCAGGTCTCTGAGGCGAATGTTAATGCAGGGAGAACGGTGGAGTCAAAGAGATGTGCCCGGGCCGGAGGTTCTTTGTCCTTTTAGCTATTTCTTCAATGCTTTTGAAGGCATTCCATGCCGTTCTCTTCCTCCTACACAGCTCAGGTTTTAGGTCGTTCATCATGTTGACTTCTCAACCTAGGTACACATAACTGCTGCATTCAGAGATGTTTGTTCCATTGAGAGTGAATGGGGCCTCTGGAACTAGTTCATTTTTCATGAACATAGTTTTGTTGAGATTCAGCTGTAGACCTATCATTCCACATTCTCGGTTGAAGTCAGCTAGCATTTGTGCCGCTTGGCTAATGTTTGGTGTTATTAGAACAATGTTATCAGCAAGAGTGGAGGTGGTGTAGTTGCCAACCATCTATCTTCACTCCCATTCCTTCCCATTCTAACTGTCGCTCGATGTTCTAGAGGTGGTGCTGAAGAGTTTTGGTGAAATGGTATCACCCCTGTCGAACCCCTCTTTTGACATCAATGATCACTTCCTTGTAGAATGGTGAGTTCCTGGTGGTGAATCCCCAATACAGCTCATGAAGGATCTTGATGTACTGGGTTTGAATACCCTGTTTAGCTAGGGCTTCGATGACCGCTTCGGTTTCCACAGAATCAAAGGCTTTCTTTAAATCAAGGAATGTGAGACAGAGCGGCATCTTGAACT
>JAJIBD010010587.1:0-52785 GCA_021461705.1 Cryptotis parvus
AATTATTTATACAATTGCTGAGTGCATAAAACTGTGATGAGAATTGCAGTCAATTCATTTATGTATTTATGTCCAGGTCCATTTTATGTTTCACCTGCATGGGTGAATGACTTGTAATTGCTATTTATCACTAGAGGAAAGAAGCCACAGAAACATCTTGAAAATGTTCTTCTAAATAATGAGATCAGGATTTATGCATTGAATAACATAATCCAAGTAGAAAGGGAATATATTGAAATCAGATGCATCAATTCAATTTTGTCTCTGCTTAAACTTCAGTGCTTAATCTGTACAATGGAAAATCACAGCATTAGTGCATATAATAGAAGCCATCACAGAATAAACTATATACTAAAATATAATTGGTTCACTTATTACCATTTTCACTCATAAATATGCATACTCATATTTGCATATATATAAAACACAAAATATTATTTTAATATCTTATGAAACAATGCAGTTTCCAGGAAATTTTAGAAAACAATACTTACTTCCTTGATATATATATATATAAGCCATAATAACTGTGGAGGAGAGGATAAATATGGCATTCAACAGACTGGAAGCTGGAAATAGTTGCCCTATTGTAGGAACCAGACTTGGGAGGACTGGTTGTTCACACCCAAAGTGGGGCAGAGCTTGGTGAAAAGATTTGGTGGAAAGTTGGATGAAGTAAAGAAATATCCAGCAGCAAGAGGACACCACTCAAACTTTAGCGAGAAGTAGGAATCCAGAGAATGTGAGACCTCAACCAGCGGAACACTAATTGAAAATTGAAAGAGGTTAGTAGACTCCAGGATATGACTGAGAGGCAGGGTGCAGGAAACAGGTAGTTGAGAGACAGAGGCAAAAATCCAGTTCAAACTAAGATGGTAATCAAAGGTTCCCCTGCACACACTGGCTTTCTACTTCCATGGCACCAAAAGTTAGCTTCGGTCCCATTGGTTGGTAGGCTGAGAATCTTAGTAAAATGCTTCCTTACTTATTTATTTTATTTTATTTTATTTTATTTTATTTTATATGCCCTTCTGTTGAATAACTTGATATACTGGCTATCCCCTGTTGTTGGATTGCTTGCTTACTTGCAATCCTTGAAATTTTCTAGTGCTAATGAGGGATTGTTTTCTCCTGACAAGCCTTTTGCATAGACTAGTGCTAAGGGATTTGTTCTTGTATCACTTGTATCACTTGTATCACTTGTCTTCCTATTGATCATTGATTTGTTTGAGTGGGCACAGTAACATCTCCATATGTCCTGTCACATGCTAGTGTAGTTCAAGGGCATCTGCTAGCTCCAGAAATATAAAGAACCTCAAACCATTCCAGGTTATCAGGTCATGGAATGAGGACTATAATTGTTACTGGCATTTGGCATATCAAATACAACACGGGTAGCTTGTCAGGCTCTGCCGTGATTTGTTCTTGTGTAAACATTAAAGATAGTAGTGTTGTTGAACTCTAAATTGTTTACTCCTGGATTTTCATCATATTTCCAATATAAGCATCATTACTACTTAGATTGGATATAATTCCTCAATTCCTCGAGAGGGTGCCTACAAGGAACTGGATGGTACCAGGAAAAGAGTTCACACCTGGCTTTGAAATGGGGAAACTATTAGGCTAAGTCCTGCTCTGATCAAAAGTTTAGAGCAAGGTCAGAACAGCTAGACTGTGAATTGCCTTTCAGCAGAGCACTTAAAATTTGCCTTGGAGCAGAATAAGACTGTTGAAGGAGATAGGACCCTGAAGGGAGTGCAAATGATCAATCTGGCGAGGAGTATATACCTTAGATCATATGATGTGTCTCCCCAGGAAAGGTCACCCGATGTATTTATTCTAGTCTGTAATTGTATATGCATGTCTCTCTTACTGTTTTTGTACAAGATGACTAGAAATATTATTGAAATGATTGTTTACTAGCCTAGGAGAAGAGCAATACTCTGCATTGACACCTCAAAGCCCCTGGGATGCAGGGGATTGGACCCCTGCGATCTTTGCACCAGTAAGAAGCCAGTTTTTAAAAAATATATTTTATTATACCACTGTTAGTTATACAATAATGAGATGCTCATGTTTGAGTTTGGTTCTACAGTGTTCCAACACCCATCCCTCCACCGTGCCCATCTCTCATCACCAATGTCCCCACCTCCCCCTCTTCCCCTACCGCTGCCTCCATGGCAGTTTATAGTTTATCTCCTTTCTTTCTTTCTTTCTTTCTTTCTTTCTTTCTTTCTTTCTTTCTTTCTTTCTTTCTTTTCTTTCTTTTTCTTTCTTTCTTTCTTTCTTTCTTTCTTTCTTTCTTTCTTTCTTTCTTTCTTCTTTCTTTCTTTCTTTCTTTCTTTCTTTCTTTCTTTCTTTTCTTTTCTTTCTTTCTTTCTTTCTTTCTTTCTTTCTTTCTTTCTTTCTTTCTCTTTTCCTCCTTCCTTCCTCCCTCCTCCCTCCTCCTTCCTTCCCTTCCTTCTTCCTTCCTTCCTCCCTCCTTCCCCCCTTCCTCCCTCCTTCTCCTTCCCTCCTTCCTCCTCCCCCCCTCCCCCCCCCCCTCCCCCTCCCTCCCTCCTCCCCCCCCCCCCCCCCCCCCCCCCCCCTCCCCTCCCCCCCTTCTTCCCCCCTTTCTTTCTTTTTCTTTCTTTCTTTCTTTCTTTCTTTCTTTCTGTCTCTCTCTCTCCTCTCTTCCCTTTCTTACACCTTGAAGATTGTAATATATTCTAGAACATGATTGGTTCCACTAGTTTTTTGTACTGCATGGCTGCAAATGGCCACGTGACTCAGGAGAGCCTGATGGCAGCTCTCCCCTGTGCTCTGAGTCTCTTTATGATGGCCGAGAGCCCTGAGGCAGTTCGTGGGTGGGGCAACCAGACCTTCCGGGTGGGTCAGAGAGAGGGAATGGGGACCCAGCTCTATCACCAGGAATGCCTGGTGACTTCTTCCTCAAGAGCCACCTACCTGGGCGCTCAGCTGCTCTGAGCTGGTCTTGAGATCAGCCTCTCTCTTGCATGGGTTCTGATTAGCTGTGGGTTCCAGACCATGAAGAAGAAGCCAGTTTTACCTCATTGTTTTACTTTGGCTATGCCTTGCCCCTAGAGTCTGCATAAGATAGGTTGCTTGCAGTTTGGGAGGTTGGAGAGGCAGTTGGTCAGTGTGGAGATGGAGAGTGTGTGTGGTAGTTGGTGTCAAGTGGAGTTGGAAATAGTGAAGCCATGGGTTTTCTAAACTGTGCTAGTTTGTTCATCAATCCGAGGGGGCAGATATGGACTCTGAATGTGACCAGGGCCCCGATGGACCCCATTACTATAGGGGACCCAAAACAGCCCAACACCCTTCCAAGCAATACTCAGGATTCTGGAGCTACTCTCAGTAATACTTGGTCTATTGGTTGCTGCATGAATACTAGAGCACCAGGACACTGTTTGCTCTGGGCCCTGAAGTTCTGGGCCACAGCTGCATTGCTCAGGACCCTCTGGGGCTACATCTGTCTGGGCTCGGGTATTCTGTGATGCCAGGGATTAAAATCAGTGCAAGCATATACAAGCTCATTTGCTCTTTGAAGGATCACACAGAACATGTGTGAACTCAGAGTATATAGTGTGGTGTGTAAGATCTGGTTCTTGGGACTGTTGCAAAGATCCAATTATTAAGCATAGAGACTATTAACTTTTCTTCTTGGACATTTCTAGGAAAAATTCCTGGCCTGAATTACAGGAAAAGCTTTACAATTCTTTAAGTTAAATATCTCACAAGGAAATGAATCATGTGAAAAGTGGGAAATTGAAAGGTTGCAAACAGGAATATCACAACAGGCTCTTTAAAGTTTTTCTGTAAAGATTTAGTGGTTTATCTATCTATCTATCTATCTATCTATCTATCTATCTATCTATCTATCTATCTATCTATCTATCTATCTATCTATCTATCTATCTATCTATCTATCTATCTATCTATCTATCTATCTATCTATCTATCTATCTATCTATCTATCTATCTATCTATCTATCTATCTATCTATCTATCTATCTATCTATCTATCTATCTATCTATCTATCTATCTGTCTATCTATCTATCTGTCTATCTGTCTATCTGTCTATCTGTCTATCTGTCTATCTGTCTATCTGTCTATCTGTCTGTCTGTCTGTCTTTCTATCTGTCTATCTGTCTATCTATCTGTCTATCTGTCTGTCTGTCTGTCTGTTTGTTTATTTATTTATTTATTTTGCCTTTTGGGTCACACCCGGTGATGCTCAGTGGTTACTCTGGCTCTTCACTCAGGAATTACTCTTGGCAGTGCTCGGAAGACCTTATGGGATGCTGGGAATCGAACCTGACTCGGCTGTGTGCGAGGCAAGCGCTTACCCACTGTACTATCGCTCCAGCCCCGTGGTTTATTTTAAAAACAATAAAAGATAAGTTCATTATGGTTTTCCTGTAGTTGAAGATACTTTGTGAAGATACTTATTTTTTTGTTTGTTTTGGGGTCACATATGGCGGTGCTCAGATCTTCCCTCCTGATTCTGTGTTGAAGAAATTTCCTGGTGGTTCTCAAAAGACCATGTGGTGCTAGAGATGGAACCAGGGCAGGCTATATGTGAGACTAGTAGCTCCATGCCTATACTCTCCTCTTCCCAAAGTCATTATTTTCATTCTTTCTGTGGGTCACATCAGGCTGTGTTCAGGGTTTACTCTTCACTCTGCACTCAAGGATTGCTTCTGGTGAAACTTGGGGTATGATACGATGTCAGGGGACAAACCTGGGCTGCCACCGTGAGCAAGGCAAGCACCCCACTCACTGTCTCTCTGTAAGCCTGCAAAGATGATTTTTCAGGAGGAATAGTGAACTCTTTTTTGGGTCACACTTGGTGATGCTCAAGGGTTACTCCTGGCTCTGCACTCAGGAATCACTCCTAGCAGTGCTCAAGGGACCATGTGGGATGTCGGGGATGGAACCCAGGTCGGCTGCATGCAAGGCAAAAGCGGTACCCTCTGTGCTATTGCTCCTACCCCAGGAATAGTGAACTTTTCCCATTGTTTTCTTCACCTCACTTAAAGCTACCACCAATAGAGACAAAAAATTCATGAGTTTGAACAAGAATAAGTTAAATATTGAATAAATATTAAACTGAAATGGAATAAGCATTGGATAAAAAAAGATTATATCTAGTAAGTTGCTATGTAAAGAAGAGAAAAAACTTAGTCTAGATAATTTATTTTATTTTTCCTAAAAATATAGATATAATGTTTTAGTAAAGGATAAGTAGGTACATAATATTATAGAAATTGTTATCAAACTCAGTTAATTAATGGGTGCATTACTGGGACACACTTGTATTTATATTTACCCTAATAAAAGGAATTTTTCAAATGTAATGTTACCAGATATTTATCTAGAAATTAATTTGGACTAAATTAACATTATATGTATATAATATATACATTTTATGTATAATGTTAATTTGGTCTAAATTTATTATATATGTGTGTACTTTTTATTCTGGTTTAAATATATATTTAAACCATATATATTTAATCCATACATATATATGCATATATAAAACTTCTGAATTCTGGTTTTTATACTTAAACCAGAATTACACTTCTCAAGTTTACCAATTAGCAGTGGGATGGCAATCAATTCCAAACTGAAGTCATCATTGTCAGAGCACAATTCCCTTCCAGTGTTTTCAAATTTCATCTTCTTTATAGAATCTTTTTAAAATTCTCCACTTGGCTGGAGCTCCCAAAGCAGATCCCAAGACAAGAATTGATACAAGTAGATTTTACACAAGTCTTACAAGAAACAACTGGAAGGAGGGCAGAGCAGTGGGACCAGAAGGGGAAGGAAATCAAACCAGTGTACTTAGTGATTTCTTGGTATCCTTGAAATTTATTTCTCCCTTCATTTAGGTGTCAGTCTTTCTATGCAGAAACTCCAAATTGGCCTTAATAAGTATTGAGCTACATGAGTGGTGTCGACTTCCTTCTGTTGAAGAATCACTCTCTCACCCTTATACTTTTCTCAGTGATGATATGATTTTTAATCATAATTATTTTGATCCCTGTGCTAACTTCCTGCTAGTTATAAAGTTCCGTAATGTTAAGAATCCTGTGGGATTCCCCACAACACAGCCTCATATAGGATTTTGAATATCTCAGGGGTTCACACAGTACATATTGAAATGGTTCAACATTCTCATAGTGTTGACAGATAAACAGCTTGAATACTTAGTAGTCCTGGGCCAGAGTAAAAATTTATGTTTTCATTCTTGCTTATGCCTACTCCTTTGGGGCTCTACTTCTTGGGCTACTAATCAAAATGATGGCATGACTTTAAGAAGGCCTTAAGGCTGTGTGAATATAGGAGAAGATACACAATCCCAAGTGCCTCTGATTTTCTGCACTCACATATCCTTTACTCTTCCAATACCATCTTGAGGTATTTTTCCCCCACAGGGGATAATTTCTAAAGTGTAAGAATTAATCACTTTTGCTTTCTTCTTGAAACATTAGTAAATTAATGGCTTGACATCACATCTATCTTGCTTTCTCTAGACTCTCTAAGGTCCATTAGGATTAGGGAGTTGCTGGAAACATGGCACAGGTTGAGAAAGAAAATGTTCTTTGTGAACCAGTGATTGAATCCAAAATTGTTCCATACCCAGTGGCATTCAAGACCGGAGGCGTATTTCTGCTGTGCTGCCAGCACATGATATATGCTTCCGCCGTAAGGTGCATGCTTGTGTTTGCTTTGGTACCCTAGCTCTTCAAGTCTAAAGCACTAAAGTGGAAAATATCCCCTCTGGGCTGTAACATGAAAAAAGTCAATTTTTGGATTGGAAATCATTTTGTAAACTTCCAGCAGTTTCATTTTGTCTAGACAAAAGGCAATAAAAAGGCAGGAAAATCATCAGAGATGATAATGAGATAGCACATGCAGGGGATGCTTTTGCTGCCGAGCCGTGATTGGTTTTTTTCTTTTCACATTCTGGGACCTTATTTGTAAAATCCCTACAAATTATTCACCCTCATTCATGTTTTTCACTCTTGATATGAGAAAGATGGTCACAAATGTGGGTAAATCATTTGTTGAAAGAAAAGACTAAATAAAGTATCAAAGAAAATGACCAACTATTAGAGACAGGAAGGATTTAGCTAATTTTGATGACAGGAAGGTGTTAACTCATTTCCTAAGTGTGTGTGTGTGTGTGTGTGTTTATGTTTTAAAAAGTTTTAAAAAAGAAGAACTTAGCTGTTATTGTGAAAAAGCCCCAGATGCACATCAAATTGTACATAGTTTATTTGAGTTATTCGTAACTGTGAGTATAGTCCTTTGTGGGGACTGAAAGCCCCTATTAGCTCAGTAACTTTGGAATGATTGAAGTGCCATTATTATCAATAAATTAAAATTTTCAATAAAGAGATATACATTATTAAATTATTTTAAGAAAAATTAATCCTTCATGTAATTTCTTAAAGTTTATGCTTACTTGGGAAGACAGTGGCTGTCAAGGTGATTTACCAAGGGTGTTCCTAACTTACAACAGCTGTGCTTAAGACACACACTAGGCTTTTACCAGTAAGTCTGGATAATAAGGATGAGTTATACTTTGATGATCATATTAAGTTGGTGAAATGAACCTCAAACTATTTTAACTAGAAGGCACAATTAGAACCATTGAAAAAGACCCATATATAAAGACTCATATGGTTTTTATAGGCAAGATGGAATAAACTCACACTGAGAAAGTCTCATTTAAATTAGAGCTATTCAGTGGGAATATGTATATTTTTTTCTCTGTTGAGTACTAGAATCAAGACTTCAAGAACAATAGGATGTCGTTTAGATTTGTGCAGGGTTTGGCTCTGTCATTTACTAGCTCTGTGATCAAGAATATTCACTTGGTCTCTTCAGTTCATTTTTCTAATGTCTGAAATATGGATTAACTTGTACATGGATTTGTAATACTGCATGTTCCATTTACAAGTTTCTGACATAAGGATGGTTTAATAACATCAATAATAATAATAATAATAATAATAATAATATTTACTAAGCCTTACCAGCTCCACTATCTTTCCAGACCCTCAACAGTATTCTTTGTATCCCTTCACAAACTAAAACAGGAGACCCAGTATTTCCTGATCTCTCTAGTAGGTCTCCAACAAGGTTTCAAATATATATATATATATACATATATATACATATATATACATATATATATACATATATACATATTCATATATATAATAAAAAATCCACAACCCAATTAACATTTTCTAAGAAAACAAAGAACAAGCAGAGACTAAAAATTAAAATGACTCCAAAGAAACAACCAGAGTGCCTGAGAACTGATGATTGGATAAAGAAACGTTGGTACATCTACGCAATGGAATACTATGCAGCTGTCAGAAAAAAAAGAAGTTATGAAATTTGCCTATAAATGGATGGACATGGAGAGGATCATGTTGAGTGAAATTATCCAGAAAGAAAAAAGAAAGTTATAGAATGACTGCATTTATTTGCATGATATAAATATATATGTATACACACACACACACACACACACACACATACATATATATATATATTTTATTATGATACCAATATCCAAAGCCAGGTAAAACATGGATCAGGAGATCTTGTCAATAGGTGGAATCCATCACAAACGTGTGGAAGTCAGAGGTTAGGTGAGACAGAGAAGGTAACAGTGTGCTAATAATCATTGAAAATGATAATATGTACATATTATGATACCAATATCCAAGGTCAAGTGAAACATATCAGGAGGTCTTGTCAAAGGTGGAAATTATCACAAACGTGTGGGAGTCAGAGGTTAGGTAAGACAGAAAATGGAACAGGGTGCTAATAATTGTCGAGGGTACTAATGCCAACCTAGAACTGAGCATTAAATAGAGGCAAAAGGATACACATGACAACCTTTTAATGTATGTTCTGTAATCCATAGTCTGGAAGGGAAGGAAAAGAGAAAGAGAGAGAAAGGGAAAGAAATAAAGAACCTGCCATGGAGGTGGGCTGGGGAGGGGGAGGGAACCCGGGACTTGTTCGTGGTGGGAGATGGGCACTGGTGGAGGGACGGGTGCTGGAACACTGTATGACCAAAACCCAAACATGAACTTTTTAATTGTATATCTTTTTATTTGTATATCTCACGGTGGTATAATAAAATACTTAAAAAAAAAGAAAATGATAATACCAGCCTAGAACTGAGCATTGAATATAGACAAAAAGATGCACACGATAACCTCTAAATGTGTGCATTGCAATCCACAATGTGTAAGAGAAGGAAGAGAGAAAGAGACAGAGAGATAGAAATAGAAATAGAGAGAGAGAGAGAGAGAGAGAGAAAGAGACAGGAGAGAATAAAGAACCTACCACAGAGGCAGGCTAGCGGAGGGGTAGGAACTGGAGACATTGATGACGGGAAATGGGCACTGGTGGAGGGACGGGTTTCAGTCATACAGCTAAAACACTGTATGACTGAAACCCGAAACCCAAACATGAACATCTTTGTAATTGTATATCTCACGGTAGTATAATAAAATATTAAAAATATAAATAAAATTTGTGTTTTATTGAATCACAATGAGAAATAAAGCAAAACAAAGCAATAGTAAGTGAGCAAATTTTAATTTTATATTATTGATGGAAAAGGCTGAAATTGTGCTTCACATTAAATTATATCAACACTGCATTTAGTAACATCAGATAAGTTGACACAATCATTAATTCTTCCCTGTCAAATGAATGTTATTTTGACCGCATCTTTGGAGGGCCATTTGTTTGATTTTTGCTTTACATAAAAGATAAAAATTGTTAAAAAGGTTAAATAACAAATAAAATAAAATAAATTCAAAGAAAATTAAATACACACATTTAATAGGCATAGTGTTTATGTTAAATTATAAAATGTTGATGAAGGTAATCAAGTGAGATCTAAATGAATTGCTTGGCATATTATATTTATAGATTAGATGAATCAAAGCTGTAATATTTACCAGATTTATCCATAGATTAAAATAAAATTATATCAGTTGTAACTTTATAGATATGCATTGTATATCATCCTAAAATTATTTCAGACATGTTACCTCTATCATATCTGAAGTAACCAGAAAAGAGTAAAGATAATAATCCCTTTATATAATATAAATATCTGCAAGTTTAATGATCAATGCATTGTGGGTTTTGTTTAGTGATAGGTATATGGAGCAGAATAGAAACACTGGAATTAGATTTCTATGAATATCAGAAATTTTCTTAAATAGGTTTTGTTTCTAAAAGCATATGAGGTTCAGCAGTATTGAACAGAAAGAAGAGAAATACTGATTTGTACCCTTCTCTCACTTTGCACTATCAGCATCCCTTAGGAAAGTAAATAAACATACATTAACACATTGTCATTGTTCTAGAGTGTTCTAAGTTTCACTCTTAGGACACGTTTCATAGTTTTAACAAGTATATAATAGCATTCTCTTTCCAGTGTAGTATCAAATACATTAGTTTATTTTAAGTTTCCTCTGTACTCCGTACATTTATTACATACAATGAATGATTCTTTTTCTTTTACAGAGTTCTTAGCCTGATCTGTTCCATAATTTCATATGATTGATAAAATGTAGTTTTTCACATTGGTTTCCTTCACTTAATAATATGTACTTTCAGTGTCTTCAAGGCATGAAAATTGATTTTGGGTGGGGGGAGATGAAGGTAACACCTGGAAGTTCTCAGGGATAACTCTTGTTGGGGCTTGATAAACTATATGGAGTGTTGGGGATCAATCCTGGTTTGGCCGCATGTAAGGCAAGCACCCTAGCTCTGTACTATATTTCTAGTTAAATGACTCATTCCTTTTCCATATTCAATAGTATTAAATTGTATGAAAGTACATTTTACTCACCCCATTTATTTTGGTGGTTTCACTCACTAAAAACATATTAGCTGCATCCCCAAGTTTAGGTAAAAATGAGTAATGTGATTGCCTGATTGTATGGTAAGTGTCTATTTAGCTTCGCTATCAAACTGAAGTTGGAGAGATTACACAGGGGCTAAGGAGCTTCCCTTTATGTGACTTATATCTGTTTTCTTCCCACTTTTAGGTCACACCTGGCATATTCAGGGGTTACTCCTGGCTCTGCACTCAGGAATTACACCTAGCAGTGTTCATGGGACCATATAGGATGTCCGGGCGGCGATGTGCAAGGCAAATGTCTACCTGCTGTACTATCACTCCATTCCCAGTGACTTAGATCTATTGATCCCAGATACCACATGATATCCTGAGCACTGCCAAGCATAGCCCTGGAGGTCCTTGAGCTCTGTAGAGTGGTTGGGCTAATCCTATGGTATCATAGAGCCTAAACAGCAACACATCCTTAAGCCTCTGTCTTGAACTACTGACTTAGCTGACCGAGAGGAGGGGCACCTTTATCAGAGAAACCACCAAACTGCCATTTTGCTTCATGCACAGTAATGAGTGAGAGGTCCTGCTTCTATATTCTCACCAGCATTTTGATGCTGGTGGGCTTCCCAGTGATTTCACGTGAACTTGAGAGGAGAGAGATGACAGACTAGAAGGGGCCTGTTGCTTTGTTTGGACTCGCTTCTGCCACCCTGGGAATGTCTTGAAAATCAAGGACTGATGAAGTCTGCTCTGCTGTGTGCCCCTAATCGGCACAGACCACACCTCCCACCAGCTCTACTAGGCACCAACAAGCCATACCTGAAGTCCACTTGTTGTGTGCAATGTGGTAGTTATCTCTACCACTCAACCCCTCAGGGAGTTGTGGACTCACGCTGGAGCAAGTAATTTTCTTTGTAGGAAATGAAAGTCAGTTCTAGACCTTAACCAGGCCTTTCGTGTCCTTCACCTTTCTCTCAGAAAAAAAAATTCAGAAGATGAGCAGTGAGGTTTAAAAAAAAGAGCAGGTTTTATTTGGTGAATCTGTGGAAGGAGAAGGAGGGAGAGAGAGAAAGAGCATGCTCTAGGGAGAAGGTGGGCTTCTCTAAATGCAGATAGACCCCCAGTGCACATTCTAGCATTAGATATAAAAGCCTGAAAGTACACATCTCAAGTGGGGAGATGTTGGTGACACAGGTGCTTTGGTACCACATGTGCTTGACAGCAACATATGAACACAGCGACATATGGTTCAGGAGGTATATGAGCACTCTTCTACTGTTCAAGTTGGCTTTTACAGGTTTTTTTTCCCAAGCTGCTCAGGTGGGGCTTTAAGTGCACTTTTCAAGAGTGATTGCCAAAGGGATGGAGTTGGTGTAGTTGACGGTCTTCCTCAATAGTCCTTTCTTGGGATTTTTTTTTCCCTGTAGGAGCTTCTCACAGAGGGGGAATCCAACCTTCTATGAATCTGTTCTGCTTCCATGTCCTATCAGGCCTTAGTTTCTGTGTCACAAGGTGAGGTTTTGCAGCCTTGGGGATATTGGTTTTAATCCTTCCCGGGAAATCGTTGCTATGGGGGGCCCTTCTCTATCTGACAGCTTGCTTCAATTTGATACTGTCGGTGTTGTAAATTTAGACTGTTTAATAGAGGGATGTAATAACACAATGTTTTAATTTATAATTCCTTTGTGACATAGGATGTTAAGTATATTTTCATACATACATACACACATCATTCACGTTCTGCACCTCCTCACCCTACAGAAATAACTGCAACAAAATTGGGGTCACTTGATAACTTTTCACTTGACATCCCGTTATTTATCTATTTGCTCTAGCAGGCACCAGGAACATTTCCATTTGTCTCTTTCATGTTTCAGTGTAGCCCAATGGCATCTGCTTGCTCCAGGAATATGGAAGAGCCTCAAACTGTCTGTTCAGGGTCTTGACGAAGAAGTCTGACCATGTTGTAGGTGGACTGCCACGTGATCTTTTGATGGCCCCTGGGATTCAGTCAGTAATGGCTCTGGTCCAGCGGTCATCCCAAGTCACATTACATGTCCAGCCCATCTGATTCCTGAGGCCTTGGCAAATGAGACAGCGTCTGTGACTCTTGATCATTGACAGAGGTGGGAACTCCAGATTCCTTCTCTCACTTGAGTGAGGCGATATTCCAAGCATAGTTCTTTGAATTCCCTCTTTGGGCAACCCAAATAGCATTCTCATCATGCTTTAGTAGGGCCCAGGTCTCTGAGGTGTATGTTAATGCAGGGAGAACAGTGGAGTCAGAGAGATGCCTGAAGCTGGAAGTTCTTTCAGCTATTTCTTTGATGCTCTTGAAGCTGTTCCACACAGCTCTCTTCCTCTTGTGAACTCAGGTGCTAAGTCGTTCATCATGTTGAGTAACATATGTTGACTTCTAGGTACACATAACTTCTGCATTCAGAGATGTTTGTTCTGTGGAGAGTGAATGGGACATCTGGAACTAGTTTGTTTTTGATGAACATTGTTTTCTTGAGATTCAGCTATAGACCTACCTTTCCACATTCACAGTCAAAGTCAGCCAGCATTTGTGCTGTTAGGCTAATATTTGGTGTTATTAGAACGATGTCATCAGCGAAGCGGAGGTGATGTAGTTGCCGACCATCTATCTTCACTCCCGTTCCTTCCCATTCTAATTGTCGCATGATGTTCTCGAGGGTGGCTCTGAAGAGTTTGGGTGAAATGTTATCACCCTGCCGAACCCCCTCTTTGACATCATTGATCACTTCCTTGTAGAATGGTAAGATCCTGGCGGTGAATCCATAATATAGCTCATGAAGGATATTGATGTATAGTGTGTGAACGCCCTGTTTGGCTAGGGCTTTGATGACACGATCTGCACCTCACCCTACTGAAATAACCAACAAACATTGGGGTAGTAAAAATAAAATTTTGTGGATTATATATTACAGTGGTGATTTATACTATAATTTTATAAAACTTTGCCACTGGAGATAGCAAGAAAATTGACAGTTCTCTCTGCATCACTTCCTTCCTTCCTTTCTTTTTATTTATTTATTTTTTTTTTGCTTTTTTTTTTGGGGGGGTCATACCCGGCAATGCTCAGGGGTTTCTCCTGGCTCTGCACTCAGGAATAACTCCTGGCGGTGCTCGGGGAACCATATGGGATGCCGGGATTGAACCCAGGCCGGCACAGGCCAGCCGCGTGCAAGGCAAATACCCTACCCGCTGGGCTATCACTCCGGCCCCTCTTTTTATTTTTTTAAATTAAACTCTCATGAGACATGTAGCTACAAAGTTGTTCATGATTATGTTTCAATTATACAATGTTCCAACTGAGTTTCCTTCACCAGTGTACATTTCTTACCACCAATGTCAAAAAATTTCCCCTCTTACTACCCCAGCTACAGTCTGCCTTTATGGTAGGCACTTTGTTTCTCTCTCCCTCCCCCTCTCTCTTTCTGTTTCTGTACCTCTCTCTGTCTCTTTATTCCTGGTCTCTATCTCTGTCTCTCTCTCTCTTTCTCTCTATCTTTTCTTTCTTTTGGGCTTTATGATTCGCAGTACAGGTACGGAAAGGTTATCAAGTCCATCCTTTTACCTACTTCCAGCATTCAGTCCCTGCCCAGAGTGATCATTTCCATCTATGATTGGAATAGTGGTCCCTTCTTTAAACTGCAGGAGAATCAGAAATGTATACAATGAAAATTAAATAGAAAAAAACAACATAAAATAGAGAAATGATACCTTTTTAAAAGAAAGTCTTCTTTGCCTGTAACTTGAAATCTGAGTACTGAAAGTATTCCAGAATCTTCCAGCACTGGAAAAACAAGACACGTCTGTCTGCAGAGCACAGTTAGTGTGAATGAAGGTGGTGACCCAAGAAACACAGGAGATTGAATTAGGGATTGGGAAAAGTTGAAGCCCTTCGGTAAGCATTGCTTCAAATTAGCCGTTGACCGGTCAGGACACAGAACACAAAACTGAAGGTGAATTGGATGAAGAGAGACCTGCTGCTAGGAAACTGAACTCTCCAGATCAATTTTTTGGGTTCAAATACATGATAGTTTGATAAGTCTTCCAGCATGCTCCAGCAATTGACTAGAAGGAACAAGACTGAAAATAAGAAAAGGTAAGTGCTTAATGAGAGTTCCTGCATCAGATGGTCAAGGAGTCTTGGTCAGGGAAACTCAGGTACCCCTGTGTTCAAGAGCAATAGTATCTGCTGAGGAACCCTCACCAATGTCTATTGTTCCCTGCTTGCTCTTATTGTGAGCAAACATTAAACTAACCCAGGACAATTCAGTTAAATGAGCCAATAAATCTCTTCACTTAAACAATTTTAATTTTCATTCTCTATCCCTTACAATTAGGGAATCATTAACAAATATTTAATTCTTCTATTTATACTTGGCAATAAGTGATTTATGTCATGAACACAGAAGCATACAATGCCAATATTTATATACATGGAATTGTGCAAACACTTCCATAGAGGTGATAACCTAGACCCATAAGTACTGATAGGCCTTAGACCTTTGTTCAGACACAGGCACACATGCATTACTGAAGGAGCAAGCACATATAGAAAAAATCATTCTTGGTGGCTTACCTGTGTGCATAAGGAGTAATTTCTCTAGAAGAAAAGCTATTATCTGTCATCTGCATCTCAACTTTGGGCATATTATTAGCCTCAGGGTATTGGAAGGCAGAGATGATGCACTTTGTGCAATAAATTAATGAACAGAGGAATATTCTTTTGAACTTCAGATGTTGATGTGGGATTATAATAAAGGTTTCTATGGTTCAGTATCTGCTAATTAGGTTATGTGCTCAACTCAATACAGCTTGGGTTCCACAAATACAGTCAGGACCCAGATACACATGAAGGTGTCTCCATGGAGCTGGGTTCATGCTGTTTGCAAACTGTTAGACTCCGACACCATCTCACTATGTGGCATATGCATAAGGAACAAAACTAAGCTACAAATAGTTGAGGAGTAATGATCAGGGAATTCAACATTTGTGGTGCTAAAACATTAAGCAATCTGAGTAGCGATGAAGGGGAGGAAAGTAAATATTCAATATTACACTGGACTTGAACATTGAAGTATATGGAAGAATATGTTTAAGAAATAAGTGAGTCCAACTGTTGCAGGTGGACCCCACGGGTAACTTATGTGAGGCAGGAAGGAGAGATGGTCGCTTTCTCCCCAGCCTCCTAATCCGCCCCGGAACCTGCTGGGCAGGCTTAGGACTGATAAAGTCTCGATGAGCCCCTGCATGGTGTGGGCCTGAACCCCACCAGCCCCACGAGGTGGCCGTCAAGCCACACCTGATGTCTGCTTGATCTCTGTCGGGGAACGCCGCTGGGGTCCCCGACAGTGTCAGGACTGAAGTTCTCTTCTACCTCTGAGGACGCCGGGAGAACAGATGAAAACTCACGAGTCCGATGCAGTTCCAAAAAAGGCTTTTAATAGTACAAAAGCTCTTCCACAGCACTCCAATATAATGAACAAACTTTAGCTCTGGTCCGAACTTAGACCATACAAAAGAGCCTAAGTCTCCCACCAAAGAGAGAGGATCTCACCCGAGCTGAGTCCTACCCAGAAGAAGGAGCAAAAGACCAAAAAGTAAAAAGCCAAAAGCCAAAAGCCGCTAAGGCTGAGGAGCCAAAAGCCGAAAGCTAAAAGGCCCAAAAGGCAAAAGGTGAAGGGGCCTCAAGTCAGCCCCTTATATACACCAAAGTAATCCAACTGGGAGGGTCATGTCAACAAAGAACTCTAAACAGAGTGTAGTGCCACACCCTATTGCAGGTATAAACAAAGGTTATGCCAAGGTCTAATCCTTTCTACCAAGATTATCTCTTATGTAAAACACTGGAGAGAGAGAGGGCTGATATAAAGTAATACATCTTAACTTCATGAGCTTCATATAATCTAGATGGTACCCACAAGGTCCTTCTTATTATTATCTGTACCAGGGTGATTCTTAGTATCTTGTTCTTATGTACTGAAAGGGTCACACTGGCCTGCTTAGAGCAAACTAGTATGATCCTTCCTATAGTCTTTCTATAGTCTCAGCTTAGCCAGGGTGGTAGTCTCCTGGTAAATTCTAACTGTCCCACGCTGGGTGCAGTGGGTATAAAGAGGAGCTGTGCCCAATCTAGAAAACATAGAAGTCTTAGTAGATGTATAAGTCAGAAGTTATTCAATCAAGGTGACTTCTGTAACTGCCACACCCTCTAGCAGTGTTTACATAGAAGAGAGATCTCATTAGAATGAACCTTGACTTAAATAAGATTAAGCTGGGTGTGGGCAAAACAACAAAACTCCCAGAATAGCTAAACCTGTCCTCCAACAAATCTCTAGGCACAGGAGTTGATCCCCACCACCCGAGGTTCTTGGGGAGCCACGGACTCAGGCTGGAGCGAGGAATTGCTCTTTGTAGGAAAGGAAAGTCAGTCCTAGGCCTTACCCAGGGTTGCCTTAGGGTTCTTGTCTTCCTCGCAGAAAAAGAATTTTTAGAAGTTGACGAGCAGTGAAGTAAAATAGATTTTATTGAGGAGGTTTTTGGAAAGGGAAGGAGGAGGAAAGGTAAGAGAGAGAGTGTGAGAGAGAGAGAGAGAGAGAGAGAGAGAGAGAGTAACGTGCTCAAGGGAGAACGTGGGCTACTCCAAAGACGGAGAGCGAGTAAGAAAGAGAGAGTACATATTTCAAGAGGGGAGATGCGGGCAACACACGTGCTCAGGCACTACATATGCTTGGCCACATGGGCTCAGGCAGCACGTGTGTCCATGCAGCATGTGCACGCTGTCCTTTGGTCAGGACGGCTTTTATAGATTTCTCCCCAAGATACTCCCATATGGGGCATCAATCTAGGTTGCTAAGGCCGTTGCCAAGGGGAGTAGACTTTGGGAGTGGTCTTCTTTGAAAATCTCCTTTTCTTGACCTCTGTTCCTGCTGGATCTTCTGTCCTGGAATGTAGAGGAATTGCAGAGAAAGGTTGATCCAGCTCCCTCAGGGTCTGTTGTTGATAGTGGTCTTATCAAGTCTGTGTCCCTGTGACAACAGGTGTGACTCTGGATCGCTCAAAGACCAGTTTTATTTCCACGTCAGGAATTTTTATTGCCATGTGGCGCCCCCTGTCTGCCTGCCTACAATAATTCCTGGCCTTTTACCTCTTTATTTTTCTTCTCCTGGGGCCCACCAATATCACTTCAAGAAATTTCCGCTTTCCATCACTGTCTTCATGCACTTTATCTATTTGATCAGATTCCAGAATTGTCATCTGACCTACAATGTCTTTTATAGCTCTTATATTTTATCCCTAATTCAGGATCTAATATACAATCATGTATTGCATATTGGTGTTGATCTCTTCCTTTTCATTTTTGAAATAAAACACTTTTATAGGAGAAATAGAGGGAAGGAAGGAGAGAGATAGATTTAGGTATGTGCTCAAGAGATAACACTCAAGGCTTCTCCAGAGCAGAGAATCCAGTGTAGCTTCTGGGGAAGGTTACTTTCTGTGACTGCCTTTGTCCCAAATTCTTTACACAAGTAGGGGTTAATGGGGATTTTCCAGGGGGAAAGCATTGGATTTCTGTTGGCCCATTCTTGAGTTCTTATCTCAGCCTTTGTCTGTACTTCCCAGTCACTCTCCTCCCAGGGATCCTTCTGTGCTTGGGCCTGGAATTCTGCATCTCAATTGCTGCCTGGAAAACAATCCTTCACTCAAACAACCCCTGACTGGAAGGCAATCCTTTAAAGGTTCCAAAACCTTCACTGGAACAACCCCTCCAAAAAGGCCAGAGTGGCCACACAACATAGACTTCAGACTGAAAAAGGTTGGAAGGGACACTGAAGGTCACTTCTTAATAAGTAAAGAATACATATATCAGGTCATGTCCCTCAAGGTGTTGCAGGTGTGGCTGTGGTGCCCAGCTGCATTGGCAGTAGACAGGCTTGTCTACACCCAGGGCTCTGCCCCTTGGGACCTGGATGGTTGATGGTCTGACATAAAAAAGACTGGGTCCCTTTGGATGAACCCAGAGCCACAGTAGAGCCTGGCAAGCTACTGGTGGTGTATTCTATATGCCAAAACCAGTAACTATAATGGCTCCAATGCATACAAATGGACTGATGCATTTGTAACTGTCTATATTCCTATTTATTATTAGTATGCATCCACAGATTTTTTAATAATTATCTTCACTGGTTATAACTAAATGCAGTTCTTAATAATTTTGATATACAAATTGCCTACATTTTATTTATTTATGTTTTCTTTCAAACTGAGTGTTTTGGAGTCTTCTCTGGAGCAAAGCAGGCTCTTAGTGCTTACAGTCTCTCAGTTGCACACATTCCTTGGGTTTTTGTCATCCAATATTTTAAAGCAGACACTCTTTCAAGCTGCCTTTCCCATATATATTTTTCTTTTCTGCAGTTCTTTAAAATTCCCACCAGACTTTCATTTTCCGTACCACTTGTACCACTTGTCTTCCCGTTATTCATCTATGTGCTTGAGTGGGTGCCAATAACGTCTCCATTCGTTGGGAATGAGATCCATTATTGTTACTGGTTTTGGCAAATTGAATACACCACAGGTATCTTGCCTGGCTCTGCAGTGGCTCTGGGTTCATCCCAGGGGGCCCAGTCTTTTTCTATGTCAGACCATCATCCATCCATGGCCCACATGGCAGAGCCCCTGGGTATAGACAAGCCTGTCTCCTGTCTGCCACCTGCTGATGCTGCCAGGCACTGCAGTCACACCTACAACACCTCAAGAGGCAAGAGGTGTTGCATATGTTTCTGTATAACAAAATATTCAATAATTATCTTTTCCCTGTCCCAATTCTTGATTCAGTTGTTTTCCTAAGAAGTCTGTTTTTTTTAAATTGGGAATGATATTGAAAGAGGAAGCCTCAGCTTCTCCTTGCTAGCTACTGTGAGCAGTTCCAATTTGTCTATCCCCATCCTACATTTTTAACATTCCTAGAAATTTCTGGGCTCTTTCTGATAAAGGATAAGTTAATGATTATCCAAAATCATACATTCTGCCACTGACTTTAGGTTTGAGAGTAAGAGATAAGCTAATTAAGAAATAACAAGTTCTTAGTTCTTTATAAATTCATCCCCTCCTGGGGACTTTCTTTTTCTTCTACTTACTTTTCAATAAACGTTTCTATTTTACAACTATGAGTAAGAGCATCTTTATCACTCACCATTTTTATTCTTGAAAATATCAAACAACCAGAGAGCCATGGACAAACACAGGAACCTACCACCACGGTTTATTGAAAGTAGAAGGAAGGGAAAAGGAAGGAAACACCCAGACATGGGAAGAACTTATTAGAGGATCAAGTTTACTCTATTCTTTTTGGCGGGTTTTATAGGAAGACTGGGTCTTTGTATTACAGAGAATGTGGGGAAGTTAAACCATAGGGGTTTTTTTTTGTATAGGCTCTTTTAAATGAAAATCTGGTTCTTTGTGTTTCTGATTGATTGACAAAACTGTTGCAAGATCATACAGAGTAGTCTGGACATTTTGCCTGAGATATTGGCTATTTTCTTAGTGTTCTGGTGATCCTAATGTCTGAGGCAGAAGTGTATGATGTTGGACAATTGTTTACCTTCTAGTTTTCAGAATGAACAAGGTATTGACAGGAACATTAAAAAGGTTCTGTTCACAGCAGCTGGCAAGGGAAACTGAAGGTTCTTCTTTCAATACCAGTTTGCAACAATATCAGTATATTTACTCTTTTTTTCTTATACTGTCTCACACAAAATATTCTTAATATTATTAATGCAAATAATGCTATTAAAACAAGCCTACTAAAATACTCAAGATTTTCTTGTATTTCTTCCCTGCGGAAACACCATCCCTACTTTTATGTTCATAGCAGCATTATTCACAATAGCCAGAATCTGGAAGCAACCAGAGTGCCCGAAAATCGATGACTGGATAAAAAAAGCTTTGGTACATCTACACAATGGAATACTATGCAGCTGTTAGGAAAAATGAAGTTATAAAATTTGCCTACAAATGGATGGACATGGAGAAGATTATGTTGAGTGAAATTAGCCAGAAGGAGAGAGACAGATACAGAATGACTGCATTTATCTGCACAACATAAATATATAGGTACATATTATGATACCAATATCCAAGATCAAGTGAAACATATATCAGGAGGTCCTGTCAAAGGTGGAAATTATCACAAACGTGTGGGATTCAGAGGCTAGGTAAGACAGAAATGGAACAGTGTGCTAACAATTGTTGAGGGTACTAATGCCAACCTAGAACTGAGCATTAAATGGAGGCAAAAAGATACACATGACAACCCTTTAATATATGTTCTGTAGTCCATAGTCTGGAGGGGAAGGAAAAGAGTAAGAGAGAGAAATGGAAAGAAATCAAGAACCTGCCATGGAGCAGGGCTGGGGGAGGGGAGGGAACCGGGGACGTTGGTGGTGGGAGATGGGCACTGGTGGCGGGATGGGTGCTGCAGCACTGTTTGACCAAAACCCAAATATGAACTTTTTTAATTGTATGTCTTTGTAATTTAAAAAAAATATTAAAAAAAAAAGATTTTCTTGTATTTCTTTTCTTCTTGGAAGGAAATGAGATCATCTACAGCATCAGAAGTTACTACAATAATTCATTCTTGTCACTTGTCACTTGTGCTTCTGTTGTTCATCGATTTGCTTGAGTGGGTACCAGTAACGTCTCTATTCTTTGAGAATGAGGTCCATTATTGTTACTGGTTTTGGCATATCGAGTACATCAAGGGTAGCTTGCCAGGTTCTGTCATGACTCTGGGTACATCCCATGGGGCCCAGTCTTTTTCTATGTCAGACCACAACCATCCACGGCCCATGGGGCAGAGCCCTGGGTGTGTAGACAAGCCTTTCTCCTGTCTGCCACCTGCTAATGCAGCTGAGCACTGCAGCCACACCTGTAGCACCTTGAGGGGCAGGGAATTCCTTCTATTCAATTAATTTGGTTATATTATAACTTGGCTAATCACTCTTCTCTCTGTTTGTAGTCATTTTATTGTTTCTGTTTCTATTCTTGACCTAATTTTATGACTTGAATTTTCAAATTATTAACATGATCGTGTTTGTTAAAATATTAAAAAATATACTCACAGATGTTTAAATTTTCTCCTATCTTTTATGCTCCTTGCAATGAAAGAAGATGTGTGTGTGTGTGTGTGTGTATGCACACATGCAAGTGTGCATGTGATACTGAGGATTGAACCTAGGCATTCACACATGTGAGGCATGTACTCTACTTCTAAAGTACACCTCTGGTTCATGAGCAAACAATTTAATTATTTTCTGTTTCTTTTAGGAAAAATAAGCACAAATGTCTCTCATTTCTCCTTTCTCATCAAAATATGTAAAAATAATATGTATACTCTAATTTAACAAAGTGCATTATCTTTTCAATGCTTATTAAAATATGCTGATTTTACTGTATTAGTTTTACAGACTTACAAGCTTGACTGATAGATTAATTGGGATTAAATTCTTGAAATGACAATTTTTCTGTTCTTTTAATTACTCTATAATTTTGTAATCTATCTATGCGGAGGAGTAATCTGCAATCATTGTAATAGTGTTATTTGTAGAATTTGACCTTCATTATTGCTCTTCAGGTTCTGCAATTTATTAACATGTACTTGATAAATATTTGTCTTTATTAACTCATAATGGTATTTACAGCTTCATTCTAAAATTTACTTTATTTTTAAATATGCAAAATTCTATGATTGTTTATAATTCATGTTTCTTAACTTTTTCTTACAGACTGCCTTTTAATATTCCTATTTCTTTATCTTTGCACAGTGTTTTCTTCAGCTAGATTTATTTATGAGCCTATTGTCCTATCATTTATGCTTTGTCCTCTCTTTTGGATTTTATTTCTTTCCTGTTCTTATTGCTAAGATTACAATTTTAAAGTTATCATATTTGCTTTTTAAATTAATTTCATGAGAGATAAATTTGTGTTTGATTTTTTGAATTTCATTTGATGTCTGTGTGCTCCCAGGACACTTAAGTGAAGTGGGGAGGAAAGGCTTTGAACCCGCTCCTTGCAAGAAAGGAAAGTCAGTCTGAGACCTTATGCAGGCCTTTCAGGTTCCTGATTTTCCCTCACAGAAAATAAGTTTGGGAGAAGATAAGCAGTGCAGTATAAGAGATATTATGTGGAAATTTTGAGGGGGACGGGGTGGGGAGAGATGAAAGAGAAAATCACATGGTTAAGAGAGAATAAGGGCTTCTCTAGAGTGGAGAGCGAGCCCCAGGACACACCCTAGCATGAAAGTATGAACGTCTACATCTGAAGAAGGGAGATGTGGGCAACACATGTGCTGGGTACCACATGCTCTAGGCAGCAACAGATGGGCACAGGCAGCACATGAGCTTGTGTAACATAGGCACACACTTCCTTTATTCAAGTGGCTTTTATAAGGATTGCCCAACCTGCCCCAATTGGCTTTCAATCTAGGTGGGAGTCCATCGCTAGGTTGGTTGCCAAGGGGTTAAGTTAGGAGTAGTTGTTGGTCTTCCTTTTTGATATTCCTTTCCTGGCTTTCCTGGCCTTTTTCCTGCTGCAACTTCTTACCTTTTCTGGATCTGTGCTGGCATGAGGAAAAAATTCTTATCAGGCCTTAGTTCTTGTATTCACAAGGAACATTTTGGCAACCATGGTGTTATTGGTCTTATTATGTACCAGAAATTCTTTGTTGTAGGGACTCTTCCCTACTTATCTGCCTACCTGCTTCAGTTGGTTATCTTTCTTAGCTCTAGATGTCTTCATTGGTTGTAAAATTTGGGTTGATTGGCCTGTTTTCAGAGAGAAAGATTATTTGGTCTCTCTTCCTCTCTGGTCAGTAGATTTTTCAGTTTTTGTATGAATGACATTTGGGGGGTTCAGCTGTATGGTGATTTTAGATATATTGAAATTCAATCATTGACTCGGTGGGTTGTCTAGCTCATTTCCACATCAAGCTGTGTTTTTGTAGGCCTACTCTTTCCAGTTCACAGCTTCCTGTAACAATAGCCTCAGGGATAAAATTGGCAGCCTTTTGCCCTTGTTCTCCTTTATGCTTGAGGATACTCCACATATAGAAAATTCCTAAGCCCAAGAAGTGAGCCTAATCTATGCTATTCATTCTGCATGGAACACTTACATCCTTTCATCCTCTGACTGTCCATTCCGTGACTGCCATTCTATGACTTCTAGACTGCATGGAACACTTACATCCTCTCATCCTATGACTGTACATTCTATTACTTCAATCCTATATCTCATCCGATGAATGTTCATTCTATGACTTCTAGCTCCTGATTCTGGATGACAGCAGGACACTTCCCCTTCTCAGTTTACATTCATGTCTGTTTCTGAATATGGCAACATACTTATGGGCTTCATTTCAATTTTTGGTAGAGGATATTAAAGCATTTAGATAAAATAGAATGTTTAAAGTCACATAGTTATTGAGTGAAAGCACATGAACTCAAATTCAGATTTTTCTAGTTCCATAATTATACTTTGGTCTAGTGATTCCAAAGAGCTTATCTTTTGGCTTTTCATTTTCCATTTAGTATTTGTATATACATGGGTGAAGTTTGATTCCTTTTGTAATTTGAATATTGATCAGAGAAGAGTAATTGTCCTCTCTAAAGGCATCATGATATGGTGGAAGAGACATTGAATTGCATAAAATTGCTTAGCTTTGTTGTCTGGAAACTAGTTAAGTTTCTGGGACTCAATTTTTTAATCTCCTAGACATGAGCTAATTTGTCTGAGTTGAGCTCTAATCTCCCATTGGGCTATAATAGATTATCTATGCATCTTCAGCTGACCAATTTCAGCAGCTGTAGGCTGCTGATCAAATGTTTCTTATTTATTTAAAATATGCACATTATCATCTGTCTCTTAAATTTAACAATTTTTATTGTTAAATTTGTTTTACCAAGAAATATTCCGAATAGACTCATCACATTGAACAGCTAGTTAGTGAGTTGTTTTAATGGTTCCATAACAAATGCATTGTCAATCCACTGGTATAATAGTCTTTTTCTCCTACTCACCTCTTTTAAACGTATAGATCAGGTCTTTATCCCTATGCAGAAGCCCATGTTCTTTCCTGAACCTGTATCTCTCTTTCTCTCCCTTCACATTTCTCAAGTAAACTTTTTTTTATTAAAGCTATTGCACTTCACTAAAAATAAATAAATAAATATATAGATAAATACTGGATGCGATCAGGTATATTAAATAATAAGTAAACCAAGCATGTATACTTCCAAAAGTCACAAATGAGCCATCTTGGAAAATATATCATAGAAAAATTTAAAATGCATTTTCAGGTTGGATTATTAATCACAAAATGATAAACACTATTAAATTAATAGTTTATATTATAAATTATTATATCAGACAATGATTTAAATTATTTCATGCAATGGGCAAACACTTTTGAAGTGCATGTACATAAGTATTTAGGTACCAATCATAAATTAAAACCATGACACAATAAGCTATGAATGACAAAATTCAAGGAGAATGTAAATGTAAGTAATGATATGGAGCAACTAGAACCATCTTGAGCAAATCGATGAACGGGAAGACAAGTGTTACTAAGTGATACCAAGAACTCTCATACATTCCTGATGTAGAGCAAGATGATGAATGGCTGAGAAATGTTTCCTAAAATATCAGTTGAAGTTAAACATGGTTGTAACTACCCCATAGTAGAGAATCTCTACATTATGTATTTATATTTGAAATATTAGTTCACAAAGAACTTTATCTATTTTTAATAGACTCTTTAATACAGGCTAAAATCAGAGAACAATACAGCTATCTATTATAAAATGTAAAATCTGATTACTGTGTATTACTGGAATGCTCTTAGAATGTGGAAATATGAACTCTTTCTATAAGCAATATGTGCCCAAAATGTCTTTGTAGCAGAAAGGCGGCACATGAATAAAATGTATATTCTAACTTTGTTCCAAGTCCAAAAATAGGAAAATTCAATAAACTTTTAAATTTATGATGGTAGAGGTCAGATAGTTATTGCTTCTTAGAAGAACCACCTGGAAATAGAATATAATAAACATTCTTGGGTGATAATAATGATCATATATGCTTGCCTGCGTGTGTATTTGGCAGGATACAGTGTGCTTTATTGACGGTACATGATAAGGTTCAGTTTCCCAAACCCCTGCAATTCCTCAGAGATGAAAACGTAAATTGCTGAAATTGGAAGAATCTCAGTGTGTAGGATGAGTGTGTAAAGAGTTCTGAACAGCTGAACTCTTCATCCAGTGTTCTCATGGGGGGATAATAGCTTGTTGGCTTAGGTTATTACACAAGAAAGCTTATTTCCCTGTTGTAGTCAAATTCACTGTCACTAGGAAATGAGCTCGACACAGTGATAATTGATGGCAATGCCATCCCTGTATCAAAAGTAGATGAGTGGGAGTGTCTATAAAGTTTCAGGAGGCAACCTGGTTCTCAAGGTAGCTCAGGATGCTCCTGTAGATGGCCCTGACAGACCCGTTTCACCGTTTTCACCCATTTTCTTCATATCATGATATTTGGCAGGATTCTCCAAGATTTGTCAGACTCACAACAAATATATTGAGAGCAGACCCTGAAGTCATGCTAGTTGGCTTCTCTTCAATTCAGGGATAATTTTTCCACAGCCTTGATAGTTTGAGACAAGTCAGGGATGCTGTTGTGGCTCGCTCTTCAGCACCCATCATACAGATTACTAAATAGGCTCTTTAATAGGTCTTCTGGGATATACTGTGGCCATAAGACCCTCTACAAGCCCTAAATTCATTGAGGACCTTGGCTGCAAGGCCAAGTATATGGTGGTGTGAATGTCATTGCTTGACAGATTTGAGGGACTTTCATACTTCTCCTGGTTCATTCCCATTATATAGATGGGAGCATCAGCATAAGTAAAGAGATTATAGCACTTTTGTTCTACCACTCAAGTGATTTCAAATCTTTTCTAGCATATTGAAGACGCTAGTGAACGCCGAAATATATTTAGCCCCTAACATCATCTCATTTAACACGGGCAAGATCTTGCTCTTGGCAGATGGAGATAGGGTTTTCATCAATGACAACAACCTTGATTGTACTGTTGTATTCCTATGGGTAGAATCATTCAAAACTATGTTGACAAAATAGTTAAGGACAATGGAATGACCTTATGCATTGCTGCCTTATGCATTGCTGGACTTATTTCTGGATAACTTTTCCTGCCAAGTAAGATTGTAGATAACATTTTCCTGACCTATTTCAATACTAATGAATGTGTATTATATTTCTAAATTTACATTTATCATCTATTAATTAATCATTTGTTAATTAAATTAGGACTATAGAGAAATTGAGAAAATTTCAACACCAACCTCACGATCACTGTGACCTTCCTCCACCATTGTCCCTATTTTTCTAACCAGTCCCCAAGCTTGCTGCCTTCACAGGCAAAAAATAATTTATTTTACATTGCTTGCTATGAGTGAATGGCTAATAGAATTATGAAAAACAATACATCAGTTAAAAAATTGTGAAATTTGTTAGATCTCACTACTAGGCCATGAAGTTATTATCTGATGGTTTACTAAGATGTTTGTTCCTAGTTGAGTCTTATATGTTAAATATTTTCATTTGTTGGCTGGAAGTCTTAGTTGGTTTCTATGTTACTTTCCCATCTAATCTGGTGTATTTCCAATGGGATGTCCATATTGTAGAATTTGGAAGTGCTGTGTATCTGTGAGTGTGGTTATGTACTCCAGAAACTCCAGAATATTTAACTAAGCCAAGAATACTTAACTGGACTCCAAAATATTTAACTGGACCCCAGATTATTTAGCATGAGTTTATGTGGCAGTGGTTGTGGGATGTGGATGTGGCTACCAAGGCTTCAGGAAGGACGGGGGAGTGGGTGGTGATGAACTGCCCATATTCACTCCAAGAGACCCCCAGAGTTCTTAGCCTGAAGCTCTGTGTACCTGGGATTTTTGGCAGTTTGGCATCTTTGCAGACTTTAGACCTGAGGTGGTGGAGTCAGGCCATTGGTATGGTACCTGTGAAGTGTGAGTGCAGTTGCAACCTGTCTTCTTCTTACCCTAGAATCATTCTCCATGCATACTAGAGAGCAGCACTGCCTAAAAGCTGGAGTGTAAAAAAAGTCTTGTTCCATAACACCCATACAGAGGGAGTAAAGGGAGATAAGACATATATCTGAATGCAAACTCAATAACTAATCAGAAGAAATTCCTCAAAGAGATGGAATATGGCATAGATCTTCAAAGGTTTTCAGTTTTAATACTTGAAGTCAGAAGAATGAGGCCCTTGAAAGCGGAACCTAAATGAAAAAAATGAGTATGAGATATGCTCATGTCTTCATATAAGATCACACCGAGCACATTAGGGAGTATATGCTAGTAGAATTGGTATTATATATTAGTCAAATGAAGTCTAACAATAGGCAGTAAAGTGTACTTTAAAAATTTGGCAGAGACTTTGAAATACATTAAGAAAAAAATAATTAAAGGCATTTGAGTACAGGAGTGACATGATGAAAATGATGTCAGTAGAAGAATTTCTGACAGAACACAGTGTGGATTAAAAGGAGAAACAAGAGACAAAGACGCTCTACAGGAAGTCACAGTAATTATTCACACAAGGGCCAGCAGGTATTTTGATGTCATGTCAGCAGGTACAGATAGGAATAAATAGAGCTAAGTGTTTAGCAGAATTTTCAAATTATAGAAGACAAAAAAATTTGATCACTTGATCACTTGGCATCCTATTATTCGATTTGCTCGAACAGGCGCCAGTAACATTTCCAAGTAAATATTATGAACATATTTAAAGGAATACACACATTCAAACTAGATTACTACAAGTGTAAAGAGTAAGATGAACTGGTAAGAAAAGATAGGTCTTCTCTTATGTGATTTGTACTTGAGACTATGACAAGATATAAGCATAAAATATCTAGGAAAATAATGATGGTATGTTTCAAGATCATAGTTGAAAGAAGTGTCTCTCAAAAGGCATATGAAAAAGTGCTCTTCATCTTTAATCATCAGGGAGATGCAAATCAAAACAACAATGAGGTACCATCTCACACCACAGAGACTGGCACACATCCAAAACAGCAAGAACAACCGGTGCTGGCGTGGATGTGGGGAAAAAAGGGACTCTGATCCATTGTTGGTGGGAGTGCCGACTGGTCCAGTCCTTTTGGAAAACAATATGGGCATTCCTCCGAAAACTAGACATTGAGCTCCCATTTGATCCAGCAATAGCACTCCTGGGAATATACCCGAGAGACCGAAAAACACATAGCAAAAATACTATCTGTACTTCTTTATTCATCTCTGCGCTATTCACTATAGCTAGAATCTGGAAACAACCTAAATGCCTGAGAACAGAGGACTGGCTAAAGAAACTGTGGTTCATCTACACTATCGAATACTATGCGGCTGTCAGAAAAGATGAAATTATAAAATTTACCTGCAAATGGATGGACATGGAGACTATCATGCTGAGTGAAATTAGTCAGAAGGAAAAGGACAGATATAGAATGACTGCATTCATTAATAGGATATAAATAGATACCAGTGCTTTACTAAATGTGGGAAATGGTAATGGCAGATTAAAACTCACCATTGAATATACACAAAGAGACCTAAGTGATAAACTCTAAATATCTGCAGGGCTAGCCACAATGTGTAAAATAAGAGGGAGAGAGATGCAGAGACAGAGAGAGAGACAGAGAGAGAAAGAGAGGAAACAGGGCTACCTGCTATTGAGGCAGAGTGGGGGTGGGCGGGAGGAGGTAGGGTACATTGGTGGTGGAAATGGGGCACTGGTGGAGGGATGGGTTCTGTAATACTGTATTACCAAGAACCAATTATGAACACCTTTGTAATTGTATGTCTCATGGTGATATAATAAAAAATTAAAAAAAAATAAATTACTCCTAGATCACTGTCTTCCCATTCATCATCGATTTGCTCGAGCAGGCCCCAGTAACATCTCCATATGTCCTGTCTCATGCTAGTAGATCCCAAGGGCATCTGCTTGCTCCAGGAACATAAAGAGCCTCAATTCATTCTGGAATGAGGTCTATAATTTTTACTGGTATTTGGCATATCAAATACAACATGGGTAGCTTGTCAGGCTCTGCCGTGCAGGTAGCATACGCTTGTAGTCATCTCTAAGTTCAGCATTTATTGATGAACCGCGCCGCTTGCGGCAACGCAAGCGGGCTGTGACAGGCTGGTCTGCTGGGTGGAGTTCTGACGAGAGAGAAGTCCAGATGTGGAGAATGGAGGCCCTCATGGAGTGGGGGGGTCGTCTGGCTTGTTGCAAGGCTCTGCTGGGGTGGCGGGCCAGGGCTAGACCCCACCATCCCTCCCTGGGCACCTCGTGAGCGGCTGGGCACAGGGAGAACAAGTAGCAGCTCTGCCCCATGTCTGTGAGTCTCTGGACCGGCATACCTGAGCCGGATTTAAAAAAAGACTGCTGCAGGGTGGAACTCGATGAGCCGGGCTGTGATAGGTTGGTCTGCTGGGTGGAGTTCTGATGAGAGAGAAGTCCGGATGTGGAGAATGGAGGCCCTCATGGAGTGGGGGGGTCGTCTGGCTTGTTGCAAGGCTCTGCTGGGGTGGCAGGCTAGGGCTAGAACCCTCCATCCCTTCTGGGCATTCCCTTCTACTCCTAGATAGAAGAAAATAAATATAATCTCAAAATGTAAAAAAAAAAAGAAAAAGAAAGAAGTGGCTCTGTGGTTTTGAAGATCATCACTATGAGATCCAATGAGAGAAAAGAATCCACAGGTTGAAGATTACTTCAAGAACTCAAGGCTATTACCAAGTAAGGTCCCTGAAGCAGTGAGAGGCAAAGGGTGAAAGAAGTAATTGAGGGAACAGCCCAGAATCACATCACCAATAGAATATAACACAACCTAGACTAGGTCTCTCTCTCTCTCTCTCTCTCTCTCTCTCTCTCTCTCTCTCTCTCTCTCTTGCAGTGCTAGTTGAGTCTCTGTTTTCATTGTTTGGGCTCAACCAAATGACTTGCAGACATGGGGCAGAGCTGCTACTGGCTCTCCCTGTGACCAGCCGCTCATGAGGCGCCCGGGAGGGATGGTGGGTTCCAGCCCTGGCCCACAATCCCAGCAGAGCCTCGCAACAAGCCAGAAGACCCCTCACTCCATGAGGACCTCCATTTTCCACATCCGGACTTCTCTCTCATCAGACCTCCACCCAGCAGACCAGCCTATCAGCGCCCGGCTCATCGAGTTCCACCCTGCAGCAGTCTTTCTTAAATCCGGCTCAGGTATGCCAGTCCAGAGACTTGCAGACATGGGGCAGAGCTGCTACTGCCTCTCCCTGTGATCAGCCGCTCATGAGGCGCCCGGGAGGGATGGTGGGTTCTAGCCCTGGCCCACCATCCCAGCAGAGCCTGGCAACAAGCCAGAAGACCCCCCACTCCATGAGGGCCTCTATTTTCCATATCCGGACTTCTCTCTCGTCAGACCTCCACACAGCAGCCTATCAGCGCCGGGTCACGCAGCCGCCTGCGGCTGCGTGGTTCATCAATAAATGCTGGACTTAGAGGTGCCTACAAGAGTATGCTACCTGCACGGCAGAGCCTGGCAAGCTACCCGTGTTGTATTTGATATATGCCAAATACCAGTAACAATTATAGACCTCATTCCGGAATGGATTGGGGCTCTTTATGTTCCTGGAGCAAGCAGATGCCTTGGGCTCTACTAGCATGAGACAGGACATATGGAGATGTTACTGGGGCCCGCTTGAGCAAATCGATGATGAACGGGAAGACAGTGATACAGTGATACAGACTAGGTCTACTGGTCCAAGCTACAGACTGGGGCCTTCTCAAAATGGGGGAATAACTCTCCTTTCTGCCTGAAGGCAGAGCAGTTCACGGCTCAACAGCCTCCAACATAGAAATTGTTCAGATCCTCAACTGAACCTCATTAAACTGCCGCAACACCAAATTATTCCAGATGTATAACTCTTGGTCTCCACAACTGACCTTCAAATTTAATAGTACTGTCAGCCCAGTAGGATCACAACAAACCTGATCAGAAAGTTGCATAGAAGACCACAGAGCTCAATGAGCCCAAACAATGAAAACAGAGACTCAACTAGCACTGACCAGCATAGCAGATCCTCAGACCTCGATTTTAGTAACATCCTTGAGGTATAACAATCATCGCAAATAGACACCTTGTTCTGAGATTTGATAATTCCATTTTCCTTTGTGTTATAACAAACGATATGAATCAAATTTGCTTGTACCTGCAAGGGGGCAGGCTGTTAATGAGGAGGAAACTGGGGATGTGGGTAGGTGAAGGGCACACTGGCGGTGAGATTTTTTGTTGGGACATTTAATGCCTGAAAGAACTAGATCATGAGCAAATGGTAAATCAAGGTATTATAATATTTTTAAAAAATAGAAGTAGTTAAAAGGGGCAACGTATAATAAAAAGATTGAAAAATAAGTAAAATATCAAGGAAAGTGAAAAGACAAGACAGGGAGCACTCAGGTGTCAGGGACAGGAAATATAGTTCAAATAGCAATTTACAAAATGGAAATTGGAAGACTCCTAATTGAATGAAAGAGTATAAGGAAAATAAGGTATAGATATAAATGTTAAATAATACATAAAAGTCAGGGTCAGAGAGGGTATAAGGTAGGATACTTGTCTTATACATGGCTGACCTGGGTTCTATCCCAGTTACAATTTATGGTCTCCCGAGCACTTGATCATTTGATCACTTGACATCCCATTATTCATTGATTTGCTCGAGAGGGCACCAGTAACGTTTCCACTTGACCCTGTCATGTGCCAGTGTAGTCCAATGGCATCTGCTTACTTCAGGAATATGAAGAGCCTCAAATCATTCATTCAGAACATTAGGTGAAGGATAACCATGCGAGCAAGCTGGCTTCTGAGAAGGATTCAGCACAATTGACCATATCCACACAGTAACCAAGCTCATTGAGGTTTGTAGGGAGTTCAAGATGCCGCTCTGTCTCACGTTCATTGATTTAAAGAAAGCCTTTGATCCTGTTGAGACCTAAGCAGTTATAGAAGCCCTAGCCAAACAGGGCATTCAAACCCAATACATCAAGATCCTTCATGAGCTGTATTACAGATTCACCATTTGGATCTCACCATTCTACAAGGAAGTGATCACTGATGTCAAAAGAGGGGGTTTGGCACGGTGATACCATTTCACCCAAACTCTTCAGCACCACCCTCGAGAACATCATGAGACAGTTAGGATGGGAAGGAATGGGAGTGAAGATAGACAGTCGGCAACTACACCATCTCTGCTTCACTGATGACATTGTTCTAATAAAACCAAACATTAGCTAAGCAGAACAAATGCTGGCTGACTTCGACCGAGAATGTGGAAAGGTAAGTCTACAGCTAAATCTCAACAAAACAATGTTCATGAAAAATGAACTAGTTCTAGATGCTCCATTCACTCTCAATGGAACAAACATTTCTGAATGCAGCAGTTATGTGTACCTAGGTCGAGAAGTCAGCATGATGAACGACCAAAAACCTGAACTGTGCAGGAGGAAGAGAGTGGCATGGAATGCCTTCCAGAGCACCAAAGAAATAGCTAAAAGGGCAAAGAACCTCCAGCTCTGGGCACATCTCTTTGACTCTACCATTCTCCCTGCATTAACATACGCCTCAGAGACCTGGAGTCCCTACGAAATCAGGATGAGAATGCTATTCGGGTCTCCCAGAGAGGAATCGAAAGAGCTATGCTTGGAATATCACGCCTCACTCAAGTGAGAAAAGGAATTGGAGTTCCGACCTTTGTCAATGATAGAGTCATGGATGCTGTCTCATTTGCCAAGGCCTCGGGAATCAGATGGGCTGGATATGAAATGTGACTTGGAAATGACCACTGGACTAGAGCCATTACTGACTGGATCTCAAGGGATGTCAAAAGATCACGTGGCCACCCACCTACAAGATGGTCAGACTTCCTTGTCAAAACCCTAAACAAACGGTTTGAGAATCTTCATATTTCTGGAGTAAACAGATGCCATTGAGCTTCACTGGCATGTGACAGGGACAAATGTAAACATTACTGGCGCCCGCTAGAGCAAATTGATGAATGATCTTTCTCAACATTAAATGAACCTGTCATATGTACACACAATATTGCAATGTTCTATTTTGTTATTTCCTTGATATTTCATAGAAAACTTTATGGCATTATATTTTAGTTCCTTTTGAGGTATCTGCATATTTATGGAACTTTACTTTGTAATGTTTTTGAGTATTTGTAAAAGTTGAAATTTACTTGAGGTTCATTTGGATTCAACCCATTTGTCTTTTTTATTGGGCTGAAGGAGGGATTGGGCCTCGGCTGCTTGTGCTCAGGGTTTTCTTCTATCTTTATGTTCAGGGATCACTTCTCTCAGTGCTCTGAGGACTACCCATGGTGTCAGAGATCAAACCCAGGTGGATCAAGTGCAAGGCAAATGTCTTACACACTGTTATATTTCTCCAGCCTCTCAATTCATTTCTATTTTGAGCTCAAAATTGGTTTAGAAAAATATTTTCTTTTCTTTTTGAGTCACACCTGGCGATGCACAGAGGTTACTCCTTGCTCTTTGGTCTCTTTGGAATTATTCCTGGTGGTTTTCAGGGGACCATATCGGATGCCAAGGATCAAACCCAGGTCGGTTGTGCTCAAGGCAAATGCCCTACCCACTGTGCTATCTCTCTGGCCCCAGGTTCAGAAAAGTATTACGTTGATTTATAAGTAGATACCACTGATACAAAGCACTCTACCTGTCCTCAACTCATTAGCCCATATAGATATCTATCTCTCTGGGAGAAACCTAGCAGTAATGAGTGATAAGAGGCATATACAAGGCGGCAACTTGAGTGTATCTTCTTCTCTGTTGAAAATGGTATGAGAATATGACATACTCTTTGAAACGAAAAAAGGGGTCTTGCTTGTTTTTATCCCTGGCTAAGTGATTTTGGGCAAGGTACTAATGACCTCTCTGAAGTTTACATGGCTTTGAGGAAGACTAGCCAAGAGGAGAGGAAAATGTACCTAATGAGTCTTGAATCATTGTATATGTTATTGACACTTATTTTCTTTTCTGTTCTTCTAGGAAACAACTTCTAGAAACATGTAAAAGATCACACAATAGTTGGTGAATCTGTTTAGTTCAATATGGAATTAAAGGAAGTTTTCTGGGATTTATCCATACAAATTGCTATTAGGGAGTCCCTACAAGTTAGTCCTAATCCAATTTGAGACTAGTGGTAGTTTTTCTTAATGAATAAAGACATGACCTCAGGTGCCCTAACACTCACTATCAGATAAATCCTGATCAAGCTTTATAATTTACCTTGAATTTCTGCACTCAGAGAGATAAACTTTAATGGCCGTAATTTCTATAAATGCAGCTGTGGCAGTCATTAACTTTATGGCTGAAAAAAAAATCAGCAAATTAATTTCAAGCATAGCAGAATGTCTGGCTTCTTATAATAGTCACACTACATTTGCACGCATGCACACAGACACAAACAAAGAGTACAACATGTGTTTACCAGTATTTGAGGGAGTTTGTGTGCACACAGAGCTTGGGAAAAGGAGAGACAAGTAAAAAGGGAAAATATATCATGGCTCATTTCTTTTATTTTTATATTGACTGGGCTGAACGCCTATTATTAGCCAAGACTGAGGCATAAGAGGAGGTGGGCATAAGCTGGTGGATCTATTTAAAAATAGTTTGTGATATTGTTGGCACAAATAGAACGACTGGGGCCCAGTGACCAAGGGTGACACTTAGTTTGGGAGGGGCATGTTTAGTTGACGCTGCCTGGAAGCCTGCACAGCTTTGGAGCCAGAGGCCTGGAAACTCTGACAACTCTGGCTTGGATTTGGGCTTCTAATGAGGCTGGTGAAGCAGCAATAGGGTTTGTCCTGTGGGATTTCTGGACAACAGAGGAGACAAGCATGGTCCAGAGAGGGAAAGAAAAGGCTAGCGTAGGTTCCGTGTGGTCACTAACTGACTGGCTCTATCACGGGGCTCCCTGCATGGTATGTTCAATTCCCAAGGAAAATATGAAGTGGGGATAGATCAGGAGACAAATTTCAAGTTCAGCCTTGCCACAGACTTCTTCAATTGCCTTGGGCCAGCCATCTTTCTTTAAATCTAAGGTTTGGGGTCTCAGAGATGAGATTACTGGATTTGATCTACAAGATCCCTACTAGGTTTAACATCTACCTCCTGAAGTTACTATTCTATTGTTAAACAAGGGCGTGCCTAGTGCCCGTGTTAAGATGACAGTGACAAATTCTAGAAATAGAATTGTAAGAATGACATTACTTGTGACAAAAATCATTGCACCACCTTCATCCTCTTTAACTTCCACATCAGGATCATCAGGTTGACGACATCACTTATCTGTGTGTTTATGGTAGAGACAAGCTAGTCGTCCGAGGAACATGGCACTCAGTAGTGTCACTGCTATTGTATTATTAGCTAACTTTTCTATGCTTTCAATCTAGGCTATTTTTTGGTCACACCCGGAGACGCTCAAGGGTTGGTCCTGGCTCTTTGCTCAGGAATTACTCTTGGAAGAGCTCAGGGGACCATATGGGATGCAGGAATTGAGCCTGGGAGGGCTATGTGCAAGGAAAACGCCCTACCCTCTGTATTATCGCTCCAACCCCTATGCTTTCAATCTATAATAGTAATTTAAGTTAATAAATTGGTCACATAGAAATAATCAATTCATTGAAACCTGTCCTAAGGACTGACTGAATCAAATAAAAAGTTGCTCCTTCAGGTATTTTCTATCATAAAATAAGGAGGCATCTTTTCAAAAAAATTTTGAAGGAAGTCTCCTAAGCAGTGTTCAAGAAAACTAAGGACCCCTTGGAGCCTAAACCCAGGCATAAATTCTCTTGGTTTTACATAAACCTTTTCCATAACCCATGTACCTTCTCTCCAGGACAGGAGATATCTTTTTAAAATCAACTGAATTTTTAGTATTTTATTATCCAAATTTGTCTCCAAATTTTTTCTGGGGGTATCCTTCCTATCCGTTCAGCAAATGGTTTGCTCCTTGCTCTGACACAAATTTGAACGAAGTACTCAGGTTTTCCTTCCTTTGTATTCAATATTCCTTAGCCCCTCAAAAAAAATTCTTTTGCTCAACTGGAATAAATTCAACTTCCAATAAGCCCATAGAGAAAGCTAGTACTTAACTCAGACTTCTGTTTCTTGTTGTCCATTCTTTCCAGACTGCCTTCTCTACTTCCTGGTTTTAAACCTTTCATTCTTTCCATCCCTTCCCTTCATCATGAGTACTGTGAAGTGATCTAAAATGATAACAGTTCAGACTTATAAGGCAGTGGATTTTCTGTCTTTTATTACATTAGCTGATGTCTGGCAAATTGAGGTACTGACTAACAGTCTACAAAATCACTATAATTAAAACACTGATCTTACACAGATATTTCAGGAGAGACTTTGTATGTCCCAAAGAAAGGCACCTTTACATTATCATTTCTAATCCCTTTTAAATAGTGAATATGATAAGTAGTAGTCACGCATAATTATGTGTACACATTTTACCAAATGCATTTCAAGTCTTATTTCACATGGTCCTAATAGCCATCCTGAAAGAATATTATTATGTTGTTTAACCAATGAGATACAAATATGAAGTGATTTTTAATTCAGAATCACATAAATGATCAAATTATACAGTTCAGGTCCAAATAACTAAAATTAAAATAAGAAATAGCAGATATCACTACTTAGTGGATATATATAAACTCTATAGGAGCCATTGTTTAGAGGACCTGAAATAAACCAAGGAATCACTCATCTGTCAAGGACTTACTGTAGCACCAACTATTCTAACTTCTAATGACTTTACCATATTTGAATATAAGAAAATGTTGGTGGCTGGTAGTGGGACATGGTTTACATTAGTGTTTACGTTTCTCTCAATAAGAAATGGGAGGGGCCAGAGCGATAGCTCAGCGGGTAGGGCATTTGCCTTCCACGAGGCCGGCCCATGCTGGCCCAGGTTCAATCCCCGGCATCCCATATGGTCCCCGAGCACCACCAGGAGTAATTCCTGAGTGCAGATCCAGGAGAAACCCCCTGAGCATTACCAGGTGTGACGCAAAAAAAGCAAAAAAAAAAATGGGAATTGACTTCTCTAATCTATTTATGCCATCAATGTGGGCTTCATATAATACACCAATAGGAACAAATATTTATGGTGGGATTGGGATTCCAGCCTTCTTGTTAGTTCAAGAATAGCGCCAAAACACTGTATGACCAAACCCCAAATCTGAACTTTTTAATTGTATATCTTTGTAATTGTAAAAATAAAAATATTAAAAAAAAAGAATAGCGCCATGGGTATTGGGACTATTGTACAGTGGGTATTACATTTGCATTACATGTCTTCCACTCATGTTTGATCTGTGGGATCTCATCTGAGCACAGCCAGAAATAATTCCTGAGTGCAAAGTCAGGGGCTAACCCCAGAGCACTGCCAGATATGATCCGAAAAGTCAAAATTAATAACTAAATTATTTTCAAAAAAAGAATAGCACCCATGACTTTATAGTTGAAAGATTTCTACTGCATACGTATAAGCATCTTTATTCACAATGAAAAGTTTAAAGGCGGAAATAACTACTGCTTTCAGCAAAATATTTGAAGAGATAAAATTTCTTGGTTAGAATAGGAATTTGATTTTATTTATACTGTCTTAATAAAGTAAAAACCAGCAGGGTCAGGAAAAGCTTTATATAATTATTGCTTAGGACTTGAGAGCTAGTATGACAGCAATCACTTGCCTTGCATGTTGCCACTAAG
Source organism: Cryptotis parvus (assembly GCA_021461705.1). NCBI lineage: Eukaryota > Metazoa > Chordata > Mammalia > Eulipotyphla > Soricidae > Cryptotis > Cryptotis parvus. The sequence goes on from JAJIBD010010587.1 coordinate 38,899, forward strand.
GGTTCAATCTTCTGAAACCCATATGGTTCCCTGGTCTCACCAGCAGTGATCCCTGAACTCAGATGCAGGAGTAAGCTTTGTGCATTATGGGCTGTGGCCCCAAATCATCATCATTATTATCATAATCACTATTATTGCCTTATAGATTTATTTATGGTCCTTTAAAAAGGCCTTTTTGGGTACATATTATAAAAATAATATGTACTTTCTAATTCTATTATTCAGTTCTTTGTTTTTTACTTATTTAAAATGTCAGCTACTGAAATAAATTTACTAAAGTGTCTCTTGAAATGTTTGTCCTGTCATTGTCTATGTATTCTATATTTTAATATGAATAATTAAATAAATAATGAGGAATAGATTAATTTTCTTGGTTGATTAATAGTTTATCCATATGAAATATTTCCCTGATATTGAAAAAGATTCTCACCTTGGGATTTTTTATATAATATTAATAATATATAATATTTTATATGATATTAATTTTATATAATATTAATTTTATATAATACTATTAATAATTCAGCCTATTTCTATAATATAAATATTACAGCCTATGTTAATATTTATATAATATTAACAATGCAGTCTATTTTATATAACTAGTATAAGTACACACACATACAAATGCTTAGGGTCTTTCAGTACCTCATCCAACAATACTGCAGAAGCCATATCTACTTGAAATGAAGCTTCACCCCTGTATTATCTCCCTGGTCCTTAAGTATTAGTTTTAAAAAAAAGATCTTAGTGTCTCACTTTAAAATCATATTTTTTTGGTTTTGATTAATAAGAGATTTGCAATCTCTTCTATTTTATGTTTTCTATATAAAAAGCAGTATAGCAGAATGTTATATGGACACCAGCTTCCTTGTCAAACACCAGATGTTTGACATTGACTGAGCAACATAAATCCTTCTGCTCAGTTTCCTCATCAACAAAGACAGAATTGCTATGTTCATTTTTTAAAATTTTTTATTATACCACCGTGAGATACACAATTATAAAGATGTTCATAATTGGGTCTCAGTCATACATTGTTCCAGCACCCATCCCTTCACCAGTGCCCCATTTCCACCACCAGTGTCCCCATATTCCCTCTCTCCCAGCTCTATAGCAGGTATTTTTTACCTTCCCTCCCTTTCTCTCTGTCTCTCTCTCTGTGTCTCTTTCTCTCTCTCATTTTTAAAAATTTTTATTATACCATTTGAGATATAGTCAAATGGTCTCTACAATACAGTGTTCCAGAACTCATCCTTATACCAGTGCCAATTCCCACCACCCAATTACCAAACATGTCAACCCAAACCCTGCCTGCCCCTATTGCAGGCACCTTTAACTTTCTATCTCTTTGTCTATGCCCTAGAATTTCTCAATCTCTCTTCTATTATACTTTTGTGGTTTGTTCTATGGATACTAATAATATGTGATGTCTCTATCTGATATTATTTAATAGTGAGTTCTAGTGTGACATCCTAATTCCTCATTCCCCATAACCTCTCCAGTTTGATGCAAATAGAATCATCACTGGAGTGTACAAATGAGAAAGATCCTGAAAGGACCTGGTGCTAAAATACATTGAGTCCAATCATGAACATCTTTGCAATAGCACATCTCACAGTGGTATTAAAATTAAAATAAAACTTTGTTTACAAACTCAACATATGTATTCAAAGTGCTTTCAGTTGATTATCTTTTAGGTTGGGGGCTCTTCTGTCTTGATCAAATGTTTCCCTGATAGGGCCTGATGATGTTTCATGCTTAGGCTTAGCTGAGGTGAGGGGAATACAGCAATCAGCTAGCAGTGTTCATGGTCGCCCAGCATTGCAGTAAGCAGTGCTCTAGGGGCCATGCAATGCTAGGGACAGAACTTAGGTTCTGCTACTGTTTCTTTCTCAAGGCTACCATGTACCCCTGACCCCTGGGCTATTTCCCTGTGCACAGATTGTTTTCTTTTAATGGTGCTTAGGAAATTCTGTGTTGATCAGACTTTCAAATCCTTGAGTTTGGAATTGCACTTACTATTTATCCTGCTGAAATCCTTCCATAGCTCACAAAGTCATGCTTGCATCTTAAGTTTGCGTCATTTGTTTTGACTAATGCAGCTCTGTGAGTTATGTCCTGAAAGTTCACCCAGGCATAATGAATTTTCTCATGGTACCGCTTATATTGGCAGTTAATCCCATGAAATGGAAGTGCTTTAAAAATGGACATTTTCAGAGATGATGGGTAGCGCTGAATCTCTGTGCATGACAATGTGATAGCAATGGAGCGATATCTACATAATCTCCTTCTTTAGGGTGATAATCCCCCAGCTGTCATCGATCACTGGAGCCTTCCTCCTTGCTCTGGTTGAGGCAGGGAGCAGCTCATCCATCCTGAAGGAGGCTAATGTGCAACCTTAGGAAATGATTGGCATCAGTTTTGCAGAAACTGCCTTAGTTCCTGTGTATCATCCCCGTCTTGTGCCATGCTTACTGATTAGAGAGAGGGTGAGTCACCACTTGGATACCCATGCAACTCTCTTGGTTCCAGCCTGATGTGAATGGGAAGAAATAGAGACTGTGAAGATGAAACAGACTGGATTTTTAGTGCTTACTGTCTTTTTGTACTAGGGACCTACGGTCTTCACTGCCATCAACAGGGCACATATACCTACTGATTGTCAGTCCAGAAGAAGTTGCCTGCCAGGACCAGATTTAAGTAACAATTATGGCAAGATTTCCAAAGACTGGGAAAGGAAAGAGTGGGAACCACAGAGTAGGGAGTAGTTCATGGGTGTCCTGTTATTGGATTTTAGAACTGGCCAATAGAGTTATGAAAACATATTCAACTTCACTAGTTGCCATTGAAATGCAAAATGAACTACAATGAATTATCCGTTTCACACCTTAAATGTGGCTACTATTAAAAAATAAAATAAATTGATAAGCCTGTGGAGAAAAGATAGAGAGTTGGTATGTCTGTGCACGTAGAGGAGAATATAAATTAGCATAATCACTATAGAATATAATATTTCAAATAGTTTAGAACAAAACTATCATACATCCTAGGATTCCAGTTATTTATTAAAATAGCACAAAATAATAGACCAAGAGAAAAAAAAAAGTGTGTCGAGCAATAGTACAGTGGGTAGAGAGTTTGCCTTGCATGTTTCTGATCTGAGTTTGATCTCTGACATCTCATATGATGCCTTGAGAACCACTAGAGGTAATTCCTGAATGCAGAGCCAGGAATTAACCCCTGGTCATGGCTGGGTGTGACCCAAAAAGATTAAAAAAAAAAAAGTTTACATTCTCTAGGTTTATTGCAGTGTTATTCAGAATTGCCATAAGAAGAAAATAACCACAATGTTAATGATTATAAATAATAGTTGAATAGATAAAATAAAATCTCACTGTATCACTGTATCACTGTCTTCCCGTTGTTCATCGATTTGCTCGAGCGGGCCCCAGTAACATCTCCATATGTCCTGCCTCATGCTAGCAGAGCCCAAGGGCATTTGCCTGCTCTAGGAACATAAAGAGTCACAATCCATTCCGGAATGGAATGAGGTCTATAATTGTTACTGGTATTTGGCATATCAAATTCAACACGGGTAGCTTGCCAGGCTCTGCCGTGCAGGTAGCATACTCTTGCAGTCATCTCTAAGTCTAGCATTTAATGATGAACCGTGCGCCTACAAGCAGCCGCGCGAGCCGGACTGTGATAGGCTGGTCTGCTGGGTAGAGTTCTGACGAGAGAGAAGTCCCGATGTGGAAAATGGAGGCCCCTCATGGAGTAGGGGGTCGTCTGGCTTGTTGCAAGGCTCTGCTGGGCGGGCGGGCCAGGGCTAGAACCCGCCATCTCTCCTGGGCGCCTTGTGAGTGGTTGGGCACAGGGAGAGCAAGTAGCAGCTCTGCCCCATGTCTGTCTCAGAGAGGTTGTTTTCTGGGGGATCTGCCAGCCATGGCTCTGCTCTTTGCTCCAACTTCATGATCACTTCTGGTTTGGTATGTGAATGTCCCACTGACACCAGGTGACTATAGATTTCCAGCATCACATCCCAGTACAGTGTCTGCTGCTCTCCACCAAGGAGTTGCCACTCTTCACACGTGAATTCCACAGACACATCCTCAAATACCATCATCCCCTTTCTGTTCTTTTATTTGGGGGATGGGGGGAAGGTTTAGCTCAAATCCAGCAGTATTCAGTGGTTACTCTTGGCTCTGAAGTTAGGAAATCATTCCTGGTAGGTTCACAGGGACACCGGAGATATATGTATTGACACTGCATGTTGAGAGCACCAGAAACAGATCTGGGAGCAACAGAGGGAGGAGTCAGGAAAGGAGTAACTGGGCTTCTTCCTGGGTATTAAGAAGAGTCTTAAGTCCAGAGTTTCTATTCAGCAACTCCTGCTTCTTCCCAACCGGTGTCCAGCGACTCAGATCCTCCTTCAGCGTCACGAAGGACTAGAGGAACCCTCGGCCACGTGGAGCCAGTTCGAGGAACAGCAGGAAGGACCTAAAATAAAATAAAATCTAGGGTATATTTATGATGAATATTTCTCAACTATAAAAATATGTAAGTCCTACCATTTTCAAATAGAAGAAATCAGGCAGAGAGAAATACTTATGCTTGTTTATAAGGTAAATTAAATTTTATTTATTTTTTAATTTTTTTATTATACCACCATGAGAAATACAATTACAGAGATGTTCATTTTTCAGTCATACAGTGTTCCAGTACCCATCACTCCATCAGTGCCCATTTCTCAGCACCAATGTTCCCTGATTCCCTCCCTCGCCCCAGTCTGCGTCTATGGCAGATATTCTCTCTCTCTCTCTCTCTTCTCTCTCTCTCTGTCTCTGTGTCTGTGTCTTTCTGCCTCTAATCCTTCTCTTATGCATTACGGCTTGCAATACATACAAGATTATCATGTATATCCCATTGCCTGCATTCAATGCTCAGTTCTAGGCTGGTATTATCATTTCCAACAATTATTAGTACACTGTTCTTTTTCTCTGTTTTACCTAAACTCTGAATCCTTCAGACTTGCGGTAGATTCCACCCACTGACAAAAACCTCCTGATCCATGTTTGGCCTGGGCTTGGACATTGCTATCATACTATTTTTTTTATATCCCACAAATAAATGCAGTCATTCTATATCTGTCCTTTTCCTTCTGGCTAATTTCACTTAGCATGATCCTCTCCTTGTCCATCTATTTATAGGCAAATGTCATAACTTTGTTTTTCCTAACAGCAGCATAGTATTCTATTGTGTAGGTGGACCACAGTTTCTTTATCTAGTCATCTTTTCTCAGGCATTCTGGTTGTTTCCAGATTCTGGCTATTGTGAATAGTGCTGCTATGAACATAGAAGTGTAGATGGTGTTTCTGCTTTGTGTTTTTGGCCTCCCAGGGCGTATTTCCAGGAATAGTAGGGCTAGGTTAAGTGGGCAGTCAATTTCTAGTTTTTGGAGGAATGTCCATACTTTTTTTCCAAAAGGGCCATACCAGCTCGATCATTCCCACCAATAACGGATGAGAATCCTTTTCTCCCGCATTCACGCCAGCACTTATTCTTGCTCTAAGTTTCTATCCTTTATATAGAATATAGATCTCTTGGATCACTTCCATCTTCTCCATTCCTTTCAAAGTCTTCATATACATTCTGGTGAAATTCCTCACTTAGCTCTGTATTTAAGGTATCACTGCACTCTCTCAGTCATAGTTAAATGGGTCTCTCTTTACTGTTTTGTTCAGAGACATATGTAAAAGACCGATGTCTTTTTAATTTTAAATCCTCATTGCTTCAATTAGGAAGTAAGTGTTCAAAACAAGTGCCTTGGATGATAAATCTCAAAATGTGTGACCGTCTCCCTTTATCTTTTCAGTGTTCTTCCTACATTGGTATACAGGCATCACAGTGAAAGACTAACTTGAAAAAAATTATGTAGTAAAGGAGACCTTAAAACCATGAGAAAGGAGTTAGAACCGGGCCCAGCTTTTGCCTCTGATTTACCCTTTGTATGAGTCATTCACTTCTCATGGCCTCTGTCAGCATCATTCACAATTACTTTATATATATATATAATATGTATACATATATATATATATGAAGTAATATATATATAAAAGTAATTGTGTGTATATATATAGTATAAGTGAAAATCACAAAACACAGTTATGGCTTATTAAATCATTTTTCATGCATAAATTCATCTGACAAACATGAGTCTTTGTATAACATGATCAAAATTGTTGCCTAATACAACAGTTGTCTTCCATTCCAAAACCCTCTGCTCACTGATCCATGTTTTCCCTTCCGAAGTGACAGACACAAGTTACTCCCCCGTATACTCTGCTTTCTCTTTTAGTTTTGTTCTACATGTTTTTGCTTGTTGTTGTTGTTACTGCTGTTGTTTCATGGTGCTAGGAGTAAACAGGACCTCACACAAGCAGTACAAATGTTCTACTGCTTAGGCATAGTCCTGGCTTTAGTTCTGTTTTCAGAATGCTCAGTTTTTATTTGAGCTGCTTGGTTTTTATCTCCTTTGTCAAAACTTCTAGGCTATCTTCCCTGTACCCCAAGCACAGCTCTGGTTGCACTTCATTTCTTCCTTCCAGTGGCATTCTTTCCTATACTTAGTGTAGTTACTAATTTGTGCAGATAATTTTCCTATCACACTGTAAAGTCTGTATGAGATGAATCTCATAGTAATAGCACTGAGCCATGCTTATTCTAGATGCTCAGTATGCGAATATTGTATAGATTTTTCTCTGTTTTCTTCTACAATTATCAGTAGTAATGGACTAAAATATTTTTGGGATCAAAACTTTTCTTTGTTCCTTACAAGTATTGAAAACTTTTTAGATTTTTTTTTCTTATCTGGGCCAAACCTATTTATGTTTACTGCATGTGTAATTAAAACTGAGAAATTGAAAAGCAATTAAAATTTCACATAGTTTTCCAAAAGAAAAAGTGGTATTGTCTTTTAGTTTTACAAATGTCTTTAGAATCTAACTTAATTTAAATTGGCAGAGTTTCTTATTTTCTATTATATTTAATCTCCAATACATTGTGTTGCTTAGCTGAAAAAAAAATCTGTTTTATCTAGGCAAGCCATTGAAAAAATAAGACTTTTATAATGTTTTCAGATAATTCTAGGCACTTTTTTGCATCTAAATCAAAATGTAATACTTATTATTTTTTCAAAGTTATATAACATTCAATCTGGAACCATATTACTGAATATTTTGCATTTAGTTACATTTAAGTCCACTATTCTATCTTTCATATTAAGTAAATATTTTCCCCATGTGTTTTCTTTTCTTTCCTTTTTGGTTTCAAGCGTGGTTTTGCAAAACCTCTAGTAATTTGAAAAATATTGTCTCCCAGATCTTTCAAATGTTGTCACATTTCATTTCTATATTCAAATAATCACACTTGCCAATACCACCACCAATCATGAAACAATTTAAATATTTGATGGGAATAAATTACCTTTATGGTGGGGTATGCATTTTCTAGCATTAACATTTTATTGAAATTTTGCATTTATGATTGACAAAGATATATTATTGATTTTTGCTCATTATCAAGAAAATGTCTGTTGAGTACACTGATATAAACATATTATCAATCATTCCTCCAAGTAAAACTGTATGTCACATGGGGGAAAAAGCAGATTTATATAACTGCATGATTGTTTTTCATTGAGTCAACTATTGCACTCTGGAAGTGCTTTATGCAAGATCCTATTTTGTTGTGAAGAGAAAAAAAATGTATACTCAAGGTTCAGGATTGAATAAAGCAAACACTTTAATCTGTTTTAAAGGACATTTGGAATAAAATTTAGTTTTAAAAACTTGCTTGCTTTGACAGTGGTGATTATTACTGTGAATCATGCCATGGCCCAAGCAATTTTAACCACTGTAGTTTTGTTATTTGTCAGTGCAAATGTTCACAAGAATGAGAGGAGCAAGTAACGTCTTCATATATAATGAAAACAATTTTGACTTTGTCAACCACTTCAGGGTCTCTGAAATGCTCGAGGTTTCTGGGTAATACTTTTTGAGAACTATAGATTTACAGGGTCAGTTTTTGTATTTCCCCCTTTTATTAATCATCTCTTTAGTAAGGGTGTGAGATCCATTTGCTCTACAACTACACTGAAGATTTAGAGAGAGAGAGAGAGAGAGAGAGAGAGAGAGAGAGAAACAAGATTTTTTTTTCTTGATTTCACTTATCTCTACAATCCCATTTTTGGTTTACACTGATATTGTTTGAATCATCAGGTACTGTTGATCTCTTCAGAAGGTCACAGAGTTAAGAAGGATCATTATTTTGACAACCTGAGACAGAAAAAGAAACAAGGAAAGTGAGATGAGAGAAAAGAAGAGGAAACAAGATTGAAAGAGATAACAGATGAGAAAGAAAGAGCTGAGGAAGAATCAGGAAAGTGGAAAGAGAGAAAAGTCAAGTAAATAGAAAACAATACAAGAGGGGCTGGAGAGATAATACAGCAGGTAAGGCACTTGCCTGCCATGTGTGAGAGGGTTCCATCTCCAGCAGCCTCTATGTTCCTTAAACCCTGCCTGGAATGATCCTTGAGCACAGAGCCAGGAGTAAGCCACTGGCTGTGGGAAAGAAGAAAGGAATACTAAAAAGGAGAAATGGAGGAAGCAAAGGAAAGAAAGATAGAAAAATAAAGAGAAAGGAAGGGAGGAAAAGAAGAATGAGGAGAAAGAGAAAGGAAAAATAGGAAGAAGATAGGAAGAAAGAATAAAGAAAGAGAAAGAGGAGAGAAAGAAAGGAAGAAAAAGGAAGGAAGGAAGGAAGGAAGGGAAGGAAGGAAGGAAGGAAGGAAGGAAGGAAGGAAGGAAGGAAGGAAGGAAGGAAGGAAGCAAGCAAGCAAGCCAACAGGCTGGCGCTATTTTTAGAGCATGGTGAGAATGAGCAAACTTACTACTCAGACATCTGGCTTCAACAGAACCACGTAGTCTTGATTCCAGCAAGGGTCATGGTCCTCTCTGGAACTCATATTTCCCTCTCCTCAAATGGGAGGAGGAAGGGACAGAACTGAGACAGAATCTCAGTCCACAAATAGAGGATGGAGGTGGGGGGGAAGGAACAGAACTGAGAAAGCTGGGACTGTCCTCAGATGGGCTTCAGGATTCCCTGCAGTCCCCAAGTTAGGGCCAAAATCTGAGTGGTGAGAGTTCCCTAGGGAAAGGAGAAGGTTGTTTTCACCAAACTCTTAAAGGTGTCCACCAAACTGGAAGAGCTACTGGCTTGGATGGTTTGCAGTCGTCTCTGCCCTAAAAACTTTATGATTCCTGCAGGGAAGTGGGCATGGAAGCCAAAACTAAAATTGTTTCCAGGCCTTATAACTTTACCTTTCCGTCTTTGTTGATGAGAAAATCTCAGTAGGAAGTCTTTAGACTCCTTAATATAGTTTTTCCTTGTCAGATTTAAAGGAATATCTGCAGATCCTGGGGGATCGGAACCTGTTCCTCGCGGTGTGTGGCAGGGAGGGATGAGGGGCTAGTCGGATGCTCTGGGACCATGAGTCCCTCCGCTGTCCATGGCGGTGAGCACACAAAAGAAATGTTTTATCCGCGTGTGCCAGAGGCATAATTCCCTTGCGTCTCAGCTTGTTGACTTGGACCCAGGGGAAGAACAAAGCTGGCCAAGTCCTATGAATGGCCGGCAGTGGAAAACCAGGGCTGTAGCCTGCTGTCAGGCAGGCAGCTGCCACCCCACTTGGTGGGTCAATCCCCCCGCTAGCTAGTGGAGCTCTTCCCCTGCCATGGTAGGTTTGGCAGGCACGGCCAGGCCTGAGCATGAAGGAAACGTTGGGTCACAGTGACCTCGAACTGCTGATGCCAGATGAAATATGCCCTGGAGGTTCTCCAGTCACACGGAGTGTGGAGCAAGAGAAGGCAGGGCGGCTCTTGCGCTGACAGAGTGGATTTTGGCTGCACAATGGAAGTCCCGAGGGAGTAGGGAGGGTTTGTGGGTGAGAAAGGGAGGTCGCAGAGGGGGACCGTCAGGAACCGTCAGACTTGCCTTTCAAAACCCCTTTAGCCTTCCAGAAAACTACATATTGCGGAGGTAGAGGTACACCCTTATCTCAGTGACACAGAAATTTAGAGAAAGCGTTTCTTTATATTTTTGTTGTTAGGCTGGCAAAATGAGTAAGTTTCTGGGGAGGTGGGGAGTAGGTTGTTTATACTGGAGCTTGACATAGCACCATCAGGAAGCAGAGCTCTTCAAAGTGGGAAGAAATCGGACAACGGATGATCGGCAATTTCCTCTCTCTCCTATTGGGAAGTCATGCCTTTGTCCTTGCCTTCCGCCTCCACTTAAAGCTCACATGTCAGATTATTTGATCTGTTTTGTTTTTGTTTCTTTTCTAAATCTTGAACACAGCAAATAGTTCAGCCGCGCCTAAATGAAGCCTCTACTAGATGCCAATGGTCAATGCCGGACAGCTCTTTTTTTTTTGGTCTTGGGCCTAATTCATGGTGCCTCAATACAATTTCTTCGCCTTCTGACCAGAGGGAAGGGCCTGGCCACATTAATTTTCAAAAGGCAAGAACAGAAATGTGCTAAAATGGAAACAGCTGAAAAGAGAGATGCCAAGATGAAAACAAGATCCAGCTGGAGGAGTTCAGACCTGATAGGCAGGATGACCAGGGCACTGGAAAAGAAGGCGGAGCCCAGGATTTAGGTTCAGGCAGAAGCGGGTATCTTACCATGGGTGCTTTCTGGCCAGTGAAGTAGGTGGTATCTGCTGTCCCACCGGCACATACAGCTGCAGGCAGTATACCGAAACCTTGCTGGTGTTCCCTCCTTTCCCCACTGGAGCCTGGATTTCATCATTTTAAATGACATGGAGCTGGGAAGGGGGATGCCTTTAGAATCCAGAGAGGTGCCTTTGGGAAAATGAACTGCATCACTTGAAAGTCAGCTGTAGTCTCACCCTCCTCTAAAAACTCTTGCCAAGTCACTCCCCATTGTTCTCCACTCCTGTCCCTCACTCCATTGCACTTTTAATTTCTTCCTAGTGTTTATCTCAGGTTATTGCATATTATTTCTCATGCTGTTTAGTGACAAGTGTTTGTACAGTGGTTCTCTACAAAGTCTATTTCTTTATAAATGTTAATTAATTTGTTCTTTCCTATAATAACTAGAAAGGAATTGATTAAAATTGGGTCTGGAGCAATAGTACAGTGGGTAAGGCACTTGGCTTGCATATAGCTAATCTGCACAACCCTGGTTTAATCCCTGACATCCTGTAGGGTCCCTCCAAGTCCACCAAGAGTGATTCCTGAGAACTACTGGCTATGGCTCTCCAAAATAATATAATAATACAATAAAATAAATGATAAGACAGCTATGGATAGTCTATTTTATATAGAAAGGCAAACAGGGGCTTGAGTACACCACAGCAGGTAGGGTGTTTGCCTTGCACATGGCCGACCCAGGTTTGACTCCGGCATCCCATTCCTCTGAACTCCTCCACGAATAATTCCTGAGCGAAGTGCCAGAGGAACCCCCTGAGTGTTGCCCCGTGTGACCCAAAAAGCAAAAAAAAAAAAAAAAAGGATAAACACGCACAAAACTACAGACTTTGAGTCCATCAGATTAGAAATCAAATATGAGCTTTGTCATTGAGTGAGCTTGAGAAGTTTGGTTGACCAGTTCAACTAGCAGTTGGTATTATAAAGAAATATTTATGACCTCTTATTTATCAAAGGAATATTGGGTTGTCATCACATCTATAAGTTTGGTGAGGGAAATTCCTATCTTTGACACCATTTGAAGTCATCAGATATTCAACAACACACTGTTTAGGGAAGCCAAGGAAAATGTCATGGTTTGCTAGCATGAAAATAACTTTATTCAGAGTTTCTGTTGAACACTTGATACATTGAATTCTGACAGACTTTACCTGAGTTCTGTCTGAATATTCTGTCTGAATATGACAGAATTCAAAGTGTGAATTCTGTCATACTTTGTTAGTTCTCTTTGCATTCTGTGCCCTTTGGCTCATTAATATAATTCTAGGCATACTCTTGCTACACTGACTGGTTGGGTTTCTCTTCCTTTTCATTTCTATATACTATCCCTTCCAAAGCAGTTTGTATCACACCCTTGGATCTTACTCAGGCCAATAAATCCTTTCATATTTTCAGTCTCTCTAAAAGTCCTTGTTTTTCTCTGCCCTAAGTGAAACCATATCTGCCTAGGGATGCCACCTTTTCTGGAACTTTAACATGAAATTACAGCACATTTTTCTTAAGTCTTATCCCAATAGTAAAATAATGTGACTTTTATTTTATGTGGTCTATATTTCACATGGTCCCCTTACTAATCATTCTTCTTCTTCCAGTTTCTAGTTCCTCTTAAGAAAAAATAGTATTTTGGGGTCGGAGCGATAGCCCAGCAGGTAGGGCGCTTGCTCTTGCATGTGGCTGGACTCAGCCGGTCCGGGTTCGATCCCCCGACATCCCATATGGTCCCCGAGCACTGCCAGTAGTAAGTCCTGAGTGCAGAGCCAGGAGTAACCCCAGAGCATCGCCGGGTGTGACCCAAAAAGCAAAAAAAAAAAAAAGAAAAATAGTATTTCTCCTGTCCAAATACTCCACAATGTGCAACCATCCACTACTACTAAGGGACCTCTTAAGCTATCTTCAATTTCATTGATGATTTGGGCATGCAATTCTTCCCCTGCCTTCTTGCTGTTCACCCTTTAACTGTCAGTATTCAGAATGTTAGTCATTCCTTGACTTCACAAATATTTGTTCTCTGACTACAAACTTCTGTCTCCCTTCATCTGTTCCCTGATGCCCTTCACACTTCTTTTGAGGTCCACACCTACATCTCCCCAACTAATGGTTTGTCTCAATTCATGTTAATCTGTTCTTCCTGGTCACCTCTAAAGGAGAGGGTGAATATGGATTGAGAGCCCTATTATCTTTTTGTCTTTAAAGATTTTGTTTCTAAGATTTCAGCTTCCATCTTCCTTTCTCTATTTATATGTACTCATTCCAAATAACCTTGTCATCAGCTCTTAAATTCAGTTGTTTCATACTTGTGTAATTCAGGTCACACGATTAGAATTCTACATGAAGTTATAAAATAGAGTTGTGTGTTGTTTTCATTACTTTGTTATCTTCATCTATGAAGTAATAGCAGTTTGCTTTATTGGATCTTACATGGTAAGCATATGTAAGTAAATATGGATATCCCTTTTTTCCCATCTAGTTTACTCTATATTTCGATTTGAATATCTCTTAGGTATCTCACACTCACCCTGTGCCAAACTGAACTATGTATGCTCCAAATGTATAAATATTGATAACTGCGCCCTTTAATCTGCCCCTCACCCAGTTGCTTTATAGGTGATCTTTTATTTCTCCTTCTCCTAGATATAACGTTCCTCCAAGGTGAAACCTATTACATAATCAATGCATAAATCGATTCTTATGTCTAAATTTAGGCCCTTATCACTTTCTGAACGGTACAAGTGCTTTCTTTACTTGGATACTAAGCTTATGCTTTTTATAGCTTTGATCTATGTCCGTAAGAATTTCCTTATTAGACATATCAGGGTACTGTAAAATAGTAAGTTTTCACCATTAAGTTTTCTGTCCCTAGTGTGGTAACATACTTTTGAAAAAGTCAAGATTAAGTGAATTTTTTTTTTATTTTTTTTTCAAGTATCCCAGAGTATACTCATAGAATCTCAAACATTCAATATTTGGGAATGACTAGTCGCAAAACTGATATATAACCACTACCAGAATCTGTTTTCATCTTATGTCTCTTTTTTATTGATTCATTTTTATTTTTCCTTTTTCAACATAGACTTTTCTACTTGATAAAAATCAT